>JAFIDM010011235.1:31694-45372 GCA_023159025.1 Thereuonema tuberculata | reverse complement strand
TTGTTCGAACGGTAACTTGTTCGAACGGTAACTTGTTCGAACGGTAACTTGTTTGAACGGTAATTTGTTCGAACGGTAATTTGTTCGAACGGTAACTTGTTTGAATGGAAAAATGTTCTAAAGGAAAAATATTCGAAAGAGAAGATCAATAATAAAATTTTATATAATGAAGTATTTTATTTTACAGATACATGAACATCCAATAAATTTTAAGATGAAATATTGTGGGCAACGCCACGCAGATAAGTAACAATATCACATCCCGCTATATATCTATTTACAACATTTAATAACCGCGCCGCGCTGTCCTTATACTTCTTTCTTCCATTTTGCACGGCTTGACCTGCAATTAGTTGTTCTATTCGCATATAATTTATGCTCTGATCTCTTTTTAATGCGCCGATAAACTTCCAAATTGTCGGATGCTCTGCCCCAATCTGCCCCTGAAACCCGCGATGCCATTCCTCTATTGAGTTATTGGTATCCGTCTACCAAGCAGTTCCACATATTGACGACGTCGATTTCGGCGATCTGGGCGACCAATCCACTTGTCTTCGAAGTAGTCAACCACTTGCTGTGCAACCTCTGGCGATACTTCATTATCTATCTGAGAATTTATTATAGGAAATAATAAATTCGCTTGTATAAAGAATTCAAAGACAATTTAATATTATTTTATCCTACGAGGAAAAAGTGTTATTGATGCTATCTGTTAAATATTGTTAGTGGTTGAAGAACGTGTACTATCCTCCGAATGAGAGATGGCCGCCCTGTTTTTGTGAGATCTGGGCATGTATCATCGATTAGTCTGGTCAGGCACTTCCGTCTGATTTTATGACAGGACGCCGCCATTACGGTAAAGGCTTGTTACTTTGCAAAAGAGCATTGTATTTATAAATAATATATATTTATTTATTTATGTAAATACTTATTGTTAGCAACTGGTATTGAAATAACGCTAAATAGTCGAGAGAAGTTTTAATTTGGTGTTATCAACATGTCTTTCTCAGTGAAAACAGACGACATCGTCCATTGTGACAGGAAAACATAATTGATCAGCTACCGGAAGGGCTGCGCAGTTCAAACTTCCGCCGGCCAACTTTCATTTGGAGGACAATAACACTTACGACAATCGAAAAGAAGCGCATGGGGATTGCATGTTTCTTATTGTTGTGCTTCCATATTTCTGATGAAGAAGATTCTATCTTCGTTCGTGCTTCGGACATATCTAATTTAGAAATTTTTTACAATATTTTTGTTTATTATATCATATATTAATTGAGTCTTGATTATTTTAAAACTATTACTACTGTAGATTTCACAATTTATCTGACTAAAAACTTTGGAATAAATATATTCATCTATCCTAAAGGACAGATACTTTTTTTTTTGATGTTATTTAGTCCTATTAGGTATACTTAAAATTGTATACCTCTGATGTAGTTGCTGATTGATTAATATGTAATAATAATTGATATGAGTGTTAAAATTTAGTTAAAATTAAAGTCATATTTAATTATAAGTTATATTTATCCCAATCAAGTTCACTGAAAAGCTTGTACTTAATTTGATTTTGCAATCGTAAACCATAATTATTGTTAAGTTTCGTAATATTAAAGCTTTTTAGCCATTTATTTCTTGTATTTAAACTGCCCTGATAGTTTTCTTTATCTTTTTGCTATCAAAAATATTTTTTATTATAGTTTGGTTATTAAATTTTTTAATAACCAATTTAATTTTTCTTGTATCATTAGAATTTTAAACTTTTTTCTAATTTTATGTTGTTCATGCAAAGGTCTGTTTTTAAATACATAAACATAATTAAATATTTTTATTACCAATTTATTTATATTATTAATTTGTTGTTTATTTATAAAAATCTAACAGTTAGTTTCATCTTTGGAATTTCGAAACATATCAGCCAATATAATCTATTATCTGTATTGGAGTTATAATTCTCATATTATCTTTTTATTCTAATAAAAATTCTTTACAATGATACTATATAAAACATTTTCTTCGATATTCAAAATTCTATACTTAGCTCTTATTTTTATTTTGTTTTCTTCAGTTTGATCTTTGTAATTTATGTAAATATTATTAAAAATGTTATATATTAGTTTATGTATATTATTTATCTGTTGTTTTGTTGAGCAATAAGAGCAATCCAAACCGTAATTCAGTTCCGAATCAACCAGTGATTTATATACAATAAGTTTTTGTTGAAATTGATATTTGTTTCTTAGGTATTAAATTTTAAAAGTGAATGTATGTAATCGTTTGAGCACAATGTTATAATGATTGCTCCAATTGTAATTACCATCGATATATATATATATATATATATATATACACGGTATCTAAAATGTTTGTAATTATTAACAAAATCTATATTAGGACAGTTACAGTTATCTATCTATATAAAAAGAAAAGTCCTACCTCAGTCACTGATTGACTCATCAATGCCCAGCCCAAACCCTTGGACCTAGAAAGCTGAAATATTGCACAGAGGTTGCCTTTTTGATGTAGACAAGGAATAAGGCCGGATTTTTCGAAAATCCCATGGGATAGGGAATAAAGAGGATTTCCATTTTCGCTTTAAAGTTGCCTTATCGATATAGGTGTGTGGCGCCAACCCACAATACATCTGAGTTGTCCGGAGAAGGCCACAACGGGCTGGGAAGTCGTATATTTTCAGATCGCGATATTAATTTGCTAAATAAATAGTTTTTTATTTGTTTTTTTTTATGCTACGTTTGGAAGGGTTCCGGAGCGAAGCGACGGTACCCGGGTAGTTAATTCTAATTTTATTAGTGTTTAGACCACCGGTCGGCAACCCGCGGCCCACGCGGCGAAGCGTTTTGGTGCGGCCCGCGAGGCGTCTTAAGATTTTCCTTTTTTTTTTTGGTTGTTAAAATAAGATTTTCCTTTTTGGTCCAAGTGCGGCCCGCAGTAATCCCCACATAAAATATTTGGCCCTCTTACAACAAAAGGTTGCCGACCCCTGGTTTAAACAATTATTGCAAAAGAGTTAATGCGAAATTCAAATTTAAAAATTAAAAGTTTAACTTAGTTTTTTGTTTTTTAGTTTTAATTACCATAATTTTCATTTTCTTTAATTTTATCTGAAGCCTATTTTGAAATAATATTTAAGTCTTGTTGTAGATACACGAAAGCGAGGTTCTGATCATGTTTATTGATAAGAAGTAAAACATCATCTGCATAAATAAAAATCTTACAATTTTTTATTGAATCACAAATCGAGTTTATGTAGAGAATAAAAAAATAGCGTATCCAAGTTTGATTTAAGTTTTACTGTATGAAGTTATTTATTTTAATATAAAATTTTCTAATTTTCAGATAATTTTTAATTTGATTAAAAAATTTATCATAATTTTTTAATTTTTTTTAATGAAATAACTAAGGTTTATACAGTCGAACGCTTTACTAAAATCAATAAATGCAACGTATATTAATTGACTAATATTTAAATTATTGTTTACAATATTATTTAATTAATCTTTTGTATCTTTTTTGATATGCATATTGGTCTTTTTTTAAGATATTAAATTTATTATTAAATTTTAATAATAAAATCGTTAATAGATTTGATAGCTGCTCTCAATTATTTTGGATAAATTTGATAAAAAAGAGATTGTATATAATTTGAGTAATTTTGTAAGTTACCACCTGTAAGTAAATAGCTACATTATATAAACTATATAACACAAATTCGGATATTAAAAGTGAAATTTTTTCCTTATTATTTTTTATATCCTTTGTGGTAATGTTATCTATGCCAGTTGATTTGGTATTTTTTATTCTTGATTACATTTAATATATTATTTTGATTTGGTAAGAAAAAAGCAATAGAGTTTAAATTTTTATCTTCATTTTTAATTAATTGATTATTATTACTTATCCATTTTAGTTTTTCTAAAACAAATGTATTATGTAAATTTTTAAAAACATAGTTACTATTGTATTCAATATTAAAATACAATATTAACTGTTTAACTGTTTAACTATTAATTTAAATTTCAAAAATAAAATTTTATATTCTAAATTATTATTTTCTTTTTTTGTAGTTAATATCATTTTTTTATTAAATTCCACTTTTTCTTATTATTTATTTTGTTAATTTTTATAGCATTATTTACATTATTTTTTTTCATATATTTTATTTCTCCTGGTTTTTTTTTTTTTTATATTTAAGAAATAAAATATCTTTTTCTTTAATGTGTTTAGTAATATTATTTATCCAAGATTGCTTGAATGTAACTTACAATGTTTGCTTTCCTTTTTAGCGACCCACTTGTAATAGTGATCAAATATCAGTAGCTATTGCGTTTGTCCGTCTGTGTCTGTCCACCCCTACCCACTCTCGAACGGAGGTCGGATCGACAAACGGATTTCTCCATTGTGTTCAGAGGCCCAAACACTGTATGAATGGGGTATTTTCAGGGGCCAACGCTCCTCCAAGTTCGAGATATTAAGAAAATACAATGACAACAATTGAAAATAGGTTCCGAACGAAAGATCGGATCGACAAACGGATTTCATCATCGTGTTCAGAGATCCAAGCAACATTGGAATAGGGTTTTTTTTGGGGGCCAACCCCCCCCCCCCCCCAAATTCGAGATATTTGGCACTGTTTTCATTGGATTTCCGCCATTACCTTAAATATCAGAAATGTAACAATTGCATTTCAGTTGTCAGCTGTGGCGTGATCGTTAAACTCTCCGACTCATATGCTGAATGTTGTCGGTTCACAGCTGTATATCTACTAATTTTTTTTTTCTTTTAATCTTTTTTTCTCTATGTCTGCGTGGATTTTTTTTTGTTTTGTTTTGCTTTTATTGTTTTCCTAACCTACTTTTTATTTTTTTACTATTTTTTTTTTTATATTTTTCCTGTCGTTAATACTTTTTTTTTTATTATCATTTCTATTTTTTTTTATTATTATGGGTAGCTCTTAAATTTATGCTACAGCACAAAATTATAACACTTCTGATTTTCTTTAATTATATTATCTTTTTTCATTTTCATGTTTAATTTCTCTTCTAGATTTTTTTAATGATTTTATTTAACCTTTTTAAGTATAGTTAAGTTTAACCTTTATAGGTATTTAACCTTTTAAAGTATTCGGATCCTTATTGTAATCTCTTTGAATTGAATTGCAAAATTGAATATGTGTTAAGCAACTAACTACATAGACTGATATGTAATATAGACTATATAGACTGATTATGTAATACTGGTTATTTCAATATTATGTGTGTCAGCGGTTTCCTCTTTTCAAATTCGCAAAAAAAAACCTAAGGTTTGGTAATAAAAAGAGCATATTATTTAATTGCATTTCTTGTTGTTTATACTGCTTAGTCGAGGGGGGGGGGGATGAGGTAAAAGCTTATTTTTAAAGGGCTGAAAAATGTTAAGATCAGCTAGTTTAATCTGGTATCTCACCTTTAGAAAAAACAAAATATTAAATAAAAAAATACATTATTAAAAAGACTAATTTTATAAAAGTAAAATGTTTTATTTCAAGAATTTTTTCTATTATTAATTTATGAAATATTCAGTTATCTTAAAATACTTCTTAATTAACTCAAGTTTACGTTACAAACTATTCTTCAATTAATCTTTAATTAGAAGTGTTTTTACTAACTTTCGACTAGCAATTTCTATATTTTTTGTCAATAAAACAATTGAATGCATTTTAAAACTACAGTAAACCCCCGATTATCCGCGGACCTCTAAAAAATTTTTAAATCTAGAACAAGGTTCTATAATTGTTATAGAATAAAAGAGGCTAACAAAGTAAGTGAAGACAATTATAGACAAACAATTTAAAGACCGACCTTGTGGCCGGCAGGTTACACTAAATTACGGGAGAACCTTCCCCTTCTACATACATGTCAGACAGCTGACTTGGCAAATAAGCCACCAACTTGAATTTTTTTTTATTATTATTTTGTAAATTTGTTGCAGTTCGCGAGTGTGATTGCCATTTTAATGTAAATAAAACATGTTAAAAGCATTTTTGTGTTGATTTTCAACCTTTTTCGTCCTATTTCGGATTATCCGCGGAATTCGTCTATCTGCAGTTGCCGCGCCATCCAATTCTGCGGATAAATAATTACAGGTAATTATCTGTAATTGTTTCTTATGTAAAAATACTTAAATTTATCTGGCCGAGCGGTCTAGACTTCTGTTTCTCCTTCTGTCCGTTTCTGCGGGCACAACGTGATTTTATTGTGTGAGTTATAAATTGTATGTGCATTCATTCTGATAATGGTTTTTTTTTTTTTTGTTATTCCTTTCCTAAAATAAAGAAAGGAAAATAATATTGTTACGAAGCCAGGTTACAATTGCACTAAAATATCACTTCAGCATAGCTATTTATATCTTAAAACATGCGGAAATGACGTCTAACAAAAAACTTCTAGAACAATATACAGTAATCGTGAAAACGATACTTAGTTTCCAGGCATCCTTCCACGATACCAGTGTAATGAAGGCTAACTTAATAAACTTACTAATACTTAAAAAGAAAATGATGGTTCAACTTAATAAAAACAAAATGATAATTCTTTTGAAATAAATCCCTTGCTTGTTTTCCTAAATCTACTTAGCATGGAGGGCAAGGCATATTGAAGATCTTCTGTGGCATTTGGTCCAGTTACGGCGCTGGGAAGCATTCCTCTTTAGCCGGGCAGTGCAGTTTTCTTTCCTCCAGATCTTGCCATTTCCTTTTATCATCTGATAACTAAGAATGGCTTTTGGATACTGAGGATATTCGTGAAACTATATCATTCAGGAAATTGGCAGAAAATTGGCAGTCGGTCCTAAGTTGCAGAAAATGACAGACGTAAAGAACAATTCTCCTGGTCAGATTTCCCAAAATTTTCTTTTTGAAGCGTTATTACAAAAGGGAAAATCCTTTTCAAAGCTATTACATTTGCTAGCGAATTTACATTCAGGACAAAAGTTGAAGATCAGAGAAGTAGATGCGAGGAATCAGTAAGAAAGACGAATATGGCAGGGATGTTGTGACCGTTAATTGAACCTCCGTTATATAAACTTTTGGGAGTAAGAAAGGTTTGGAATCCTACACCGCAAGACGTAGAAGAAGGAAATTAGCCGAGCGAAATAAAATTCAACGGAGGATTCTGTGCGTGCAAAGCTGGCATTAGTATGAAAAGAAGTTTTCAGCAGACTATGCATTTATTTACGGTGATCCTGAAACGGACTGTATATGTCTTTCACTGCACTTTGAATGGAGCCTAATATGCTATAAGACAACAGTTCGGTTTTCTGGGTAAAGATTGAGATTAAGAAAACACAGAAAAAGCTTTCTAAATTGTTAAAAAAAGGATGTTATTCCTAATATGAGGACAGACAATATTAAGGACTAAACTGCATTAAGGGTTGATATTTCTGGAATAAGGTAGAATGACGAAGGACGTATATAAAAGCTATCATACTTGCTTAAAAAATTTTAAATTTAAAACATCTTTGAAAAAAATCTTTTAACATATACAGAGATCCAGATCAGGTTTCCACCTGTTAACAGGCTTTCTTCAGTGAAGCTTCACTGAAGATTTTTTTTTCGTTGTTTTTAAACAAATAATAATGATATCGCAATGAGAAAGAAACCGTCGTGTTCAATGAAGAAAAAAAAAAATACGGTATATACAGTTAACCGTCAGTCACAAAAAACATTACAGCGGCAACGGCATCTTACCTCAAATCGCATCTCCCCTAAATAAAATTCTGAAAAACAAAACGTGGCCAAACCGGAGAATACGATGTGTGTTGAGTGTGGGTGGCAGGGAAGTCGAGCATCGCGACCGTTGGTCTATTACGCTATCCCACGGAAATAAGGACAGACAGAGAGAAAGACTGAGAAAGAAGGTGGGAGAAGTTCAGGGAAATGGGAGAACCCCGAGAAAACCTGCCCAGCGCGGATCGTCCACCATCACGAAACGATACGGTACTGCCAATCACCGTCATCGTAAAGACACATCACTCAGTACCCTTTTGCCTGTTCCGCCTCCGCGGAACGATACATAATTATTTGTTTTTTTAACACCACGTGATTTTCACACCACGTGCTTTATTGGAACAGTACATTGAAGGTTCGAGTTGTTTCTGTTAACCCACCTGAAAATCAATAGTAACGAAAGGTTGGCTGCAAATTTGTGTGATTTTCTTAATCTGGGAAGATTGAGAGATGGATGTAAGAATAAGTTAAGCCTTTTCTTTTAATACCTTCTATAACAATTTCCTCCAAATAAATGAGCCTTCAAATAATTTTACGCCGTATGAGATCAAGCTGTAGGCGGGCAGCCAGCATTGGACTATTCATTAAAGTTAACTTGCGATTGTCAAACGCCGACTGTTGCTGAAGTACTCCATCTCCATTTTTCATTTTTGTTTAGCAGATTGCGCAGATAAGCAGTAATAGTTCTGAGATTCGGAATAAACTCCAAAAAAAAAATAAAAACTGGCATCCGCCTAAAAATCTCCGGATCTATCTTATTGACATATTGGTAGGCACGGAATTCGATGATACGCAGAGGCGTATTTACACGAGGGCTAAAAGGGCTACAGCCCAGGTCGGCAAAAAAAATAGGAAAAAAACAAAAATTCCTGAACTATTCAATATTAATATTGTCACGTTGCTAGAGACAACTTGTGGCAGTCAGAGAAAATTTGAAAATTGAAATGTTGAAAATAACGATTATTTAGATCAGTGGTGCCCAACCTACGGCCCGCAAAGGTGTTACATGTGGCCCGCTGTTTTATTCCTGTTTTTTTTTTGGTCGTTGAACCTGGAGATTGTATTTTTTTTTTGGTTGTTGAACCTGGAGATTCCGTATATTTTTTTTTTTTTTTTGGTTGTTGAACCTGGAGATTCCGTGCATTTTTATTTTTTTTTGGTTGTTGAACCTGGAGATTCCGTGCATTTTTTTTTTTTGGTTGTTGAATAGGAGATTCAATCCAATTGTGGCCCGCGAGATTCACGGCAAAGTCAATTTTCGCCCGCGTATTACAAAAGGTTGGGCACCACTGATTTAGATTTTTTATTCATTTTTTGGTTTAAGGCCAATATGTATATAATATTATTGTTCAACAAATATTTATTCAGTATTTACTGGTATTTTGCTTTCATATTATACCTGGGTTTCAGGTATAATACGAAAGCAAAATACCAGTAAATACTAAATAAGTATTTGTTGAACAATAATATTACATACATATTGACCTTAACCTATAAAATAAATATAATATGAAAATAAGCATTATTTTCCCAACTTTAAATTTCAAATTTTGCCATCTGTCACAGGTTGCCCCTAGCATAAAAAATTCAAAAAATATTAAGTGTCATATTACAAGCAGAAAATGAGGGAAACATAAAAAGAAAAAAACATTTCCTGGCTTTTTGATGTGTCTGTAAAGTATAAGCGAACAGAGCACAATTTTTTATTTGAATCAGAATGATTCATCATTTGGTTATACCTGTATTTACTTTCTAATACATATCTTCTGCGACTGTTATGTACGAAATATATTCCAATTATTTAAATTAACTTTGATGTTTAATTTTCTGTAAAACAACGTTTTACAATATATTTTTAGAATGTGTACTTAAGGAAAGGTCATCATTATCGGTCTATATATTTTTGTTTTCATACTATGAGTAAGTAAATTCTAACGAATAGACGAGTTGTAAATTATCAGTAACTTAGCTCAAAACTAAACATAAACATCAGTATAGTTTACTAGTGATATATTCAGACAGATAGGTCAGCAGGAAGGGCGGCAAATCTAGCGTAGCCCACAGGAGGCAAAGTGTAAATCCGCCTCTGCACCAGATGTGATTTCTTCAGACGTTTTCCTTGGAGGTAGGTGAAGATAGTGTTCGTTCCTCATTTCTTGCTGACCTCGCCGAACTGCGACATCATATCACCAATAAAATTGCAACCATCGACAGAGATACGCTGCACAGCGTATGGTCAGAACTGGATTACCGCTTGGATGAATGACACGTCACGGAAGGCCGACACAGAACATTTATGGAAAAAACAAAAAACTTAGTGAGTTTGGCTGTTATTGAAAACATCCCATTTTCCGCCATCGAGCCTCTGAAATATGTAAGGAATTGTGAATAAGCCTATAAAAAAAATATAATTTCTATAGGGATCAGCGCAGAAAATGTAGCTATCAGAATAATTTATTTACCTAACCAGCATTTTTAATGACCAATACATTACTAATATAAAGGTAAAAAATAAAAAAGATTTTTAATTATATAAATATAAGATCTATCAGTAAATGAGATAGTCGTCACAACTATACAAAAAAAAAAAGTTAAATACTGTATAAAGTAAGTTATTAATTAATTTAGAAGCAGATATTTATTTATGTTAATTGTACTGCATTCAAACATTTTTACATATCCACCGCTCTGCAGGTCTAATCATCAGCTTCATTGTAAGTGCTGACTTAAACGCAGGATATAGGTTTGAATCCCACGTAAGGTACGGATGTTTCTCCTCCCATATCTGTCCGAAGGCTGGGGAATTGTCAGGATGGATGTTCTTCCCGTTATTTCTTCTGTTACCCATGTCAACAAGTTAAGTCAGACCACCAGAAAGGATTCTCGATAGCCCAACCAAAGGAATAAACACAAACCATCACTCTTACGTAACCGGTTCTCAAGAGTTTTATTTTTGCGACTTTTCTAAGAATTCAAAATTAATTATTAATTTTACATTTTTAATCTTTTTTGCGATATAAAGCTAATATAATGTTTAAAATAAAAAAAAAACAAACAAACAAACAAAATCGAAAGCATTTCAGGATTAAAAAAATAATTGAGCTTCACTAATTAAATAAATAAAGCACTTTTTTACTATCAAAAACAGACGCCAATTTTTATTTTTTATTTTTTAAAAAAACAAATTAAGACGTTTAAAATAAAATAAAATACTAAATAAAATAAAGTAAAATCATTATAGAAAATGTTTCCTATTAAAAAAGTAAATAATTATAAAATAAAAATACATTTATCCTCCAATATTGTTGGAACGGTCATTTCATATATAAAGGGCACAGACGAATGGTCAAGGTGATGGCATGCCATGCGATTGAAACGCCTGAACCTGGAATGGACGTGGATCTTTCTTTTTCTCTTTCGTGTATGCTTATCTTCCTTTAAAATTTTAGTCTGTGCAATAGGCTTACAAAGGCCGCAGTGCTAATGGGGTTATCCCAAGGCCCCATCAACATCTACAAAAATCATATACAAAGCTACTTGTTTCCATAATACAAGAAAGTCACTAATGTGAAAATTTTCTCCTGAAGGAATATAAATCAAATCTGACTTAACCACCATTAATAGTTGATGTACAAAACGATAACTATAAGACATATAGTCGTCACATACCCCAAATATAATCTTAAATGTTGATACTGTTCCTATACACATCGGAAGATTGCTCAAAAAAACAACAATAACAGACATTCTCCAAAAAAGAAAAGCATACAAATAGAAAAAAAAAAACAACTTTAATATTTTAAGTATATATTGAATTTATGATGCTTGGAAAAAAAACAAACAAAAAAAACAACAGTTTACTAATAGTTTGTTATCAGCTGAAGGTTCATATACCGTAAACATACTTTAATATTTTTAATTTAGTAATATAATAATTTAAAAACATGAATATATTCACAATATTTAGCGTGCCTAAATTAATGCTCTTTAATAAACGTGCATTTTAAATATTTTGATAAAGCTAATGTAGTGGACAATAAATTAAGGTAGTAGTAAAAAAAATATCATTTATTAAATAACCAAATATATCCTTTGTCTAATTCGGTCAAAAACTTCACTGCACTTTCTTTTAACTTTTATTTTCACTGCTTAGTTTTTGGTTTGCTTCTATTTGCTCTTCCGAATTATAGATACGGAAAGCTGCACAATTTTGAAAATAATTTAATTTTAATTTATTTATTTTGATTGAGCTTATCTTCATAAATACCTTTCCATCATCTTTATACTTGAAAGTTACTAATTTCAAGTTAATTTAGTTAATGTTTTAACACTGCAATAAATAAATTTATTGGTATACGGAGGGTTGTTTACAATCTATGGTAACGATTTGGATTCGGGTCTATTTCCCGGAAATTCCCTTTCTCCACCAACGATCATGCTCTATTTGATGGCCATGAGTTACTGCTATCGCTCTGCATCGCAGTTTCCATTGCAGGAGACTACTGCGAAGTACGGGAAGACTTATACGTTGCCACTCCTGCTGACAACATTTCCAGAGTCCATCCAACGAACGAGGACGTCGTCTTCC
This sequence comes from Thereuonema tuberculata, assembly GCA_023159025.1. Classification (NCBI taxonomy): domain Eukaryota; kingdom Metazoa; phylum Arthropoda; class Chilopoda; order Scutigeromorpha; family Scutigeridae; genus Thereuonema; species Thereuonema tuberculata. Next base: position 32,998 of record JAFIDM010011235.1, on the reverse strand, counting down.
CAAGGCTCGTTTTAATAGTCCAAATGCGCAAAAATCCATGGGCGATGCGTCTAGAGACTTCACTGGTATCTCGGTAAACGGTATAGCCTGGATTCCGGTTTGCCGTTCCATTCGTGTCAGAAAATTCTGGGTCGATTTGGACGTATGGCTGGACGCCTTGTCTTGGTGGAGACGGACCTTGGAAACGTCGTTTCCGTAAAGAGCAGGTAGTTCCTGTGTATAAATTGGTGTCAGTACGTGATCCTGATAGTACGCAGAATTCACCTTTTCATTTTGAGCCACCCTCCGTATCTGTAGCTTGCCTTGATAGGAATAACCCGCAACGATCATGAATCCCTTCGAAAAAGTTTCACGACATTCTCTGTACCAATTTGGAAACGATTTGGCTCCCACTGGGCGATAGAAAATCGCCCTTGGTTTATTGCAGTCGGACAGATAAACATATGCTTCGTCTAATGTGGCCACATACTTCCATTTATCCCCAGCAGCGAGTTTTCTGCAATTTTTCTTACGTTCTGAAATGTGCTTTGGTAGGAGCTTGTGAACCTTGTCTCTTTTGAAGTCCCAAATCTTTATGGATAATCTTGTTTATGGTACGAAGAGATGTTCCTACCTTCGCACCAATAGTCCTTTGGGTCGCTGGATTGTTCCCCGTCACCATTTTCTTGACTTTCTGAATGACAGTCTTTGTGAGACTTATAGGTGTCCTTGGATTTGCTTGCTTTTCAGTCCCGGAAATCTGTCCTGTACGGGCCAAACCAACACCAGCCAACACATTATGAACTCCTTTCTTCGAAATGGTGAAACCTCTTTTTCTACATGCCGTAATTATTGCGGAATAACTAAATTTCGCGTCGGAAAGGGCTGTAACGTACCCTTCCCAAAACTGTAACACTTTCGGCGACATTCCTCCGAACAAATTAACCCGCACCCCTCCACACTAATCTTTAAGTACTCACCTGTACGTTTGCATAAATTTGCATACCTACTGTGATTGGTTGCGTCATCACGCGCCATGCAAATCGTTACCATAGATTGTAAACAACCCTCTGTATAAGATAAGTACCTTATCGGTAGCGATAATATTATTTCGAGTTTTATATATATCTATTATTAACAAGTCATCAGCTACTTCCGGTTGTTGCTATATATAACTGATTTGCATTTTTTATTTTTATTCAGCATTATGTACTGTAGTTACTTTTATGCTTTAAAAATAATACCAGAAACCTAAACAATTTTTTATCTGTAGCAGTTAGGGCCGTCCATTAATTACGTGAGGTGTTTTTTAAAAAATTTGGACT
>JAFIDM010011235.1:7641-25474 GCA_023159025.1 Thereuonema tuberculata | reverse complement strand
GCATTAACTAATGTTATTTTGGCATTTATGATACCGTTCGGATTGAGATTATATAGATATTCATGGCTATAATGATATATTTGCTTTGGATGGATTATTAATAATTCTGTTTTGTTTTCATTAATTTTTATATTTTGAGTATTTAATAGATCTTTTTCAACCATGGTTACTTGAGTTGTAATAAAGGCCGCGCGGTTGGCGTTGTCGCTATGATATTGGCCTTTCATCTCTGAGTACCGTGATTCGGTTCTCATGTGGTTTCGTGTTGGTGGACGATCCGCGCAGGTTTTCTCGGGGTTCTACCGTTTCCCCTGTACTTCTCCCACCATTCTTTCTCAGTCTCTCTCTCTCTTTTCATCTGTCATTACTTCTGTGGGTAAGTACAATGCTTGGCAGCGCTTGGCTTCTCTGCCACCCATATTCACCACATAACATAACATAAAGCAGTTGTAATATTTTCATCTATTTGAGAATATGGATGTAAATATGACATACACTTAGATGTACATATGACATGCTTTTATTGCATCAAATAAAAAATAAATAAATAAATAAAATTTATTGTATACAAAAAAGGGTTATGTGACATACAGAATTTACACAGTAGAGGAAGCTCGTACATGGAAGTTACTTTCCACGTTTGCTGAGACGTAGCACATATGCTGTCCGTTGCGTTGAAGGCAGTATTCGTAACGCTCACGTAGATTCTCAGACTTGTCCTTGAGGAGAGGTTACGTCATTCCTCTGACGCATCTAACAATGAGAATGAGATGGATATAGGAAGTCTGTTCCACGGGAAATGACGCGATTACGGAAATTCGCATGAAGAAACTGAAGCGTTGTCCCTTGCTGTGTAGGAACTGGCCCCATCTTGCTGGAAGCATTGCACACAAAATGGCAAGTTAAGTGCAATGCAGAATCTGATGAGATTCCCCAGAAATGGTGTGACAATTCTTTTCTCTGTACTGTACCTGATTCACAGTCACAGAAGTACCATGATAATCTACAACAAAATAAATACTCAAGATGCGTTATCTTGAGCCCTTATTTTGTTGAGGATGATCATGGCACTCCTGTGAATGTGACGCAACGATTTCAATGATGTCTGGCCGTTCAAATCCCAGAAAGCTTATTGTCTATCGATTGATAAATCCATTCAAAAGAATATGGCTTTCATCAGAAAACCAGACATTTGACAGAAAAGCTTCAACATCTTACCCCATTACTAATCTTGTCGTACAGTAAACGATTATCGCGTCTTTGTCGACATTGCTCAGACATTGTCCGGTCTGTATCTTATAGGCGAAACCACCAATTTCCTTGAACGTTCGTCTTGTAGATGTTTGACTATCATTCAGTTTTAAGGATGTTCGCCGGAAATGTTTAGGCGACTCTAACACCTGATCGAGGAGCCTTCCTCGATTCGCGTTTATTTTCACTTCCGGTACAGCTTTTGTGCTGCGTCACAACGAGAACGATTTCAAACACCATCATTCACAAACAAAGTTACGTTAGTCATCACTAAAAATTTCTTGCTACCCGGCGAAAGACATTTTTAGTGACGACTATCATAACCTTGGTTGTGAATGATGGTGTTTGAACTCGTTCTCGAAATGCATTTGCAACATAAAGCCAACCTAGTCCATTTCAACGTCCAACTCCGTACACCGATAGTAATGCTTCACAACAAAATGTTTTCCTCTGTTGTTAACACTATTTGAAGATCTATCAAGCTTCAACCAACATAAACGTACTGTTACGTTTCCTATGATGAGGTTCGATCAGGTCAATATGTGGTGCGCATGAGCAACAAAGGCTTGTCACTTTCAGTATCATTTGGTTTGGCGCATACCGTATAAAAAAGTCTCCAAATAATAGTCTTTGTTAAGTGCTTTTAAATAAGCTTTTAAATAAGCTTTTCGTGCTTTTAAATAATCTTTTTTAATAAGATGAAGCTTTAATTACGTGTCAGTACAGCTTCATTGTTAGCGAAGTATAATTTTAAGTTGAATTACAAGTGAGTGTGGCAGTCAAATTAAGAATTTTTTATAATGTTCTATTAATCAAAGATTCTTAGTATTTATTTACCAATAGTTATTTTCAGTTTTTGATAAGTACGTGTCTTTATAATGTATCTTCTATAGAAAATTCTTAAGTTTCTACATTACTAAAAGATGAATATTAATAAATAAGCATTCTATTAATTTCAAACAATGCTTACAGTATGTTGTTAGTAAAACTGCTCGGTGTTTTATTTATGCTGCATTTGAATGTTGAATTTTTAAATAATTTCATGCCTGAAATCATATATAATAATATTAATAACAATGCCAAAATAATTATCTAAAATAAAATTATATAAAATTAAGAAAATTTATTTTAAACCCTGAACAATGATTATAATAGGATACAATTTCTAAAATTAGAAATAAAGTTACTAAGACGAGGAAGAATTCTCAACAAAAAAAATAATGTGGATAATTCACTGAAAATGAAAAAAATAGCTGATATTTCAGTGATTTTTCAAAAGAAACTTTTATTATTACAAATTTACATTCTTTGAAATCTGGATTCATAAGAAAACTGTATTTTCCAAACAACATGAAATGTTTCAATCTTTCTTTTTCTTCAAAAAGTTAATAATATTTTGTGCTGGAGCCTCGACAGTCAAGTGTAACAAAGTAGCAGCCAGGAATGAAAGTATTGCGTAGGATAAAAAGTACAGAAGCTAGTAAAAGAAAAGAGAGAAATAATAAATTATAAATTAATTTGATTTACTTATAAAATAATTATTATCACAAATAATGACAATAATTATTTTATGAATAAAATTAAGATAAAATTAAGCGTATATGATAATAATTACATCTTTTAATGAACCTATAGGTCTAATGGATTCAGTAGCAAAGTGGTTTAAGTACTGAACTGATCATTTCTGTGCAGACTGATCTTAATTATTATTTTTAATTGTTTTTTTAAAATATAAAGTGTAAGAAGTTTTATCTTAGAATATGTATTTTAAAAATTTAAATAAGTTTATTCTTTGTCACTGCAGGGAGTAACAATCTGATTAGCTCAAACGTAATGTTCGTCTGCACGCGCACAACAGTAAAGTACATTGAGATGATGAAGAGGAGAATATTAATTGATTCCACATTCGACAGTCGATCAGAACGATACAGTAGACTTCAGACCTAAAGAATTTTGGTCTGATGACCGACTTGTTTTTTTTTTTCTTCTCCCAAAATGTTTACATTAAAGAGAACCGAAGCAGAAGGTCCAAAGAAGCCCAGGTCAGGTATTTGTAGCCAAGACGAAGCTCGTTCCTGTGAATGGACCTGATTACCGATAGCCGAAGAAGTGGAATTTCCATTTTATTAAAAATAATAAAACTAGCAATAAAAACAATAAAATAATGTAAAGCATGTTTTACTTTTAAAAAAATTATAATAATTTTTGGCAAATACTACTACTGGAATTATTTATTCAGAAAGAAAGCTCCATTCATTAAAATAATTTCTGTAAAAAAAGAAAAAAAATATACCCATTTCTTTTAATTTAAGAATTTAATTTAAAAAAATTTACTTAAAATTAGGAAGAATATCTATTTTAATAATTATGAATTTTAACCTTAGTATCCAGAATTGCTAGGGAAATTCCAGATTGTGCTTATTGTAACCTCTGCATTTCTCTGATTTCTACTGAACTTGAAGAAGAAAAGACAAAACAAACATATTGCACTTGGAGAGTGTTTGATGAGACTCAAATTCAAATTAGAGTGGTCCAACAATGGAATAACTACAAATTCCACTATAGTTGAGAAATCTTCTCAATCTCTCTCTGTCCCGCCAATCTTATAACAACTTAAAAAATTTCCCAGCTTCACTTGTTACCACCGTGAATCTGAATTGGGTCCGAAAAGATTGCCAGAAAGTTTTGGCAAGTAAGCATAGCGATTATTTTATTACTATTCCCTCTAAATTCTAATTATGTCTCTTGCACTAAATGGTACAACATGCAAAATTGACAACACACAATGTATTAAATACAGGGTTATTCTAAATGATGGACCCAATTTCATTGTTGTATATTTAATGAAGTATAAATTGGACATAAAAAATTGATATACTAATAGAAAGAGGAAGTTTCAAAGTTTTGTTAATACACATGTTCAATGTGTCATCCCTTTGCTGCACAGCAAACATCTAAGCGGTAGCCAAACTCGTCCCACACGCGAATAAGCATGTCTTGTGTTACTGAGTTCACCGCAGCAGTAACACGGTTCCGCAGGTCGGCCAGAGTTGTTGGTAGAGGTGGGACATAAACAGCCTCTTTAACATAGCCCCACAAGAAAAAGTCACATGAGTGAGATCAGGAGATCTCGGTGGCCAGAAGTGTAGAGCTAGGTCTTGATTTCCCATGCGACCAATCCATCGCTGAGGAAGTGAATCCTAGAGGCCGTTTACGCCACTATGACCGCCCAAGCGGTGGGAAAACAAAACTTTGAAACTTCCTCTTTCTATTAGTATATCAATTTTTCATGTCCAATTTATACTTCATTAAATACAAAACAATGAAATTGGGTCCATCATTTAGAATAACGCTGCATATTAATTTCTAAACCCATAATTATGATACAGGAAACACAAGGAACACAAATTCTTAACCAAATATTACTATTAATATATTTCACAGAAAGTAACTTATTCTGCTAATTCAGGCGTAATTATCTTCTAATTTCGTACAAAACAATTTAAATAAACTTAGTGTAATTTAAATAAACACATACAGGCAATGTTCACAATTACTGAAATGCTTCATTATTTGTATAATGCTTCTCGAATATCTAACAAAAATGAACTTACTTCCACCCTTTTTGTTTTTTAAAACAATGAAAACTATTGATATCACTTTCTGTGATGTATAGTAATGTTTGGATAAGAATTTGTGTTCCTTGTGTTTCCTGTATTAATTTCTGATATTATTAAGTATCTACAAACTAAAATGGCTTCGAAACAATCTGAAATGATTTATACTTACAGCATAGCTGAAGGTGAAGTGAAAGTATTCTGCCACGTATTTGAAAGACAAAACTATTACAGTCATATGAGTTAAGTATGCACAGTATGATAATCGACTCAAGATATACCATCCACTCCAGGAAAGAAAATCATTCATTATTCCTATACAAGTAAAAGAACAATAAAAATAAATTAGGCATGTAATTGAAATGATTTAGTGAAATACATGAAAAAAATGATTTTAAAGAACATTCTTTGTTATGCAAAATCTCAAACACATCTATGATGATCATTCCATGACTGCAATATAATCTTAGAATAAAATATTAAACAAATGGCTAATTGGAAGGTTAGGTTTCAGACGCTTTTTTATTAACAAATTATTAAATGAAAGGGATTGTTGATATTCAAGGAAGAAAAAAAAATCACCAAAAATATATTAAAATCTAACTTATGACTATTTTTTTCCCTGGAATTAATGACAAATCTTCAAATTTGATTCATCATTATATAGCTGCAAAAAATAATCTAGAAGATTCATAGATAATTATTTTACATATGTTTAACCACTTATTTTATGAAAATACCTGGGCCGTTATGGAAACCATGGCAATTATTTTTTACCTGCCAAACATGCGGCACTATTGTAATTCCATAACACATTTTTGAAAGCTTGTTGAATGTGCTGCTGATTGGCACCACTAACGTGGTCTGGGTCATTTAAGGAACGTCATGCGAGCAAGTGGAAAATAGGTATTCGGAAATCAACCTAGCCAAGGATGAAAAAGGAACACAGGATTGCTAACACCCCCTCAAAGTAATCTCCAAGATTGCCCATTTGGCAACTGCTGTGCAACGCCATCATTCTTCACGATAACACAACATGTCACACAGCAGCTCCTTCACAGGCTTTGATACGTCGATGGGGGTGGAAAGCCTTGGAACATCCTTCGTATTCGTCAGAGCGGAATCCATGCGATTTTGATTTGATTCCAAAACTCAAGCTGCAGACAAAGACAATTTCATCTCAACACTTGCGAACAAAGATCAAATTTTATCAGAGTTTCGCCGAGAGGTCACATCAGTCAATAGTATTCTCCGCCTTCGGTCAGAAGCATATCCAACAAGCTTTCAAACGTGTATCCTGGAATTGCAGTGGTGCCGCATGTATAGTACATAAAAAATAGTTGCCATGATGACTTCCATAACGGCCCCCGGTATATATATAAGTTTTATTTTCACAGAAGTTAAAAAGATGAAATTATTTACAAAAACTTGAAAAAAAAACCAATATGGTCCAGTTTTTGCTCCTCTACCTCGCGGCCATTTTCAATGGCATGCTTTCCATTGAAAAATGCAAGACTTTGTACAATTATCTGAAATGATTTTCTTACAACTGAATCTATTTAACCAACAAATAGCAATTCTAAATGATAGAAGAGTTATCTTTTGTCATCATATAAACGTAGTTAGCCCTATTTCTAAATATCGGAAAGTATTCAGTCTTAAAGAACTGCCATAGATCCACAAACAAAACATTTAAGAAAAATCTCTAAAGGATTTCTACTCGTTTTATTGATAATCACCGACCATAAATGGTAAAACGGTTGAGTGGAGGAGCAGGGTCCGATCCCTGATCCCGCCGGAAAAATCGGGATTTTTCCTAGCTCAATTCTCCTCGAGACGAATCCTAGGGTTTTCCCAGACCTCTGTAAAATGGGTACCTGATTTCTTTCCCAGGGGTTAAAGCGGGCGGGCTTCATCCTTGTCTATTGAGTATAACACAAAGTGAACTTCTCAAGATCAACGCCAGATGACCTATTTGTTGATATACATTATCGATTACAATTAACACTTGGTCTTCGATTAATTTCTAATTTGCTCGATTATCAAAATCAAAATCCAGGATTGCATTAGGTTGTGGTTAAGGGAGTTGCAGATCTTAATGGGAAAAAAATCGCGAAAACTATTTCTTATCATCTGTAAGCCATTGGGAAGAATCAAGAAGCCGTGCAAATGAATGCGACATAAATAGGATGATTATTTCTAAATGCCTCTTATCTAGAGCGCCCCAAAAATGAAAATTTAGGGATGATGGAAAGTTCAGGAACATGTAAAAAGGCACTTCAAGGTTCGATAATCTAAACGTCAAGATCCTGAGTCGACTTTCAAAGACCACTTCCAAGACCAGACATTGCATCACAAAAAAGTCCTGATTACTGCTGCTTACGCCACAGTCGAATGCATCGCATGACTTCGAGCTGATATACTTAAAAAGCTGATTAAAGAGGATCATCCTTGTTCTGCGATGATCAACTTTTGTAGGGAAGATCAAGAAAACTAGTAAAAGATCGGAAATGAAGTTCTGGAAGTTTTTGGTTTTCACAATTATAATTTTATTTGGTCTAGAACACTAATTAATAAAACTACAGAACTTAGTAAACTTAGAAATTAGTCAAACTTCAGTAATAGGATATACTCTTCTATGTGAGATTTTCCCACTCCAGGTGAGTTTTCACTCAATATTTCGGCTCAGTTCCTTGAGACTACTTTTGGAGATGAGATTTACATGAAATTTACCTCTTCTCAATAAAAAGGAAGTCACGAAACAACTTGTCCGAGACAAGAATCCTATTATCATGGCCCACTTCTCCTTCAGAACCAAGTTATACTCAAACTACATTACTAAATATAAGGGCATAAAAAATAATTGATTGAAAATCTTAAGAATATGTCTAAAGTCAATTTTAATAAATATTGAATAAATAAATAAATAAATAAATATTGAATAAATAAATAAATACGTCAATTGAAAAATCAGATAGTTTACATTATACGCCTATTTTATACTATATTCATATGATTTAGTGGTAATTTTATAATTTTCAATTTTTATGAAAGATATTGTCTCAGTATATAATTTAAATGCTTAAAATTACGAAAATAAATTTCTATTGTTTTTAACAATCATTTTATAGCTTTTATGCGAATTATAGTGTAATTTATCTTATCTTTTTATTTTATATATATTACCTATTTTTATTTAATCATTTTAATTCTTCTAGATAGGATTTGTTAGTTTATAATCATTTAAGTTATCTTATGACAACTCAGGATTAAATCCTTTATTTTAGGAAGTTTTGAGTTTGATCTGATGACTATCATCTGTTTATTATTTATTTATTTATTTATTTATTTATAATTTTAAAAAACTATAAAAAAGTAAAAAAAGGATATAATATAAAAGAATATAAAAAAAGATATAAAATCAAAAAAATTAAAAAAGAATATATATGATAAAAAAAGAGCAAATTTCTGTATATATTGCGTTTTTGTTTTTATAAATTTTAGTTTCAAAATTTCACACTGGTGCCGCTGATGAAGTGAAAACAAAATTGGCCGTGTTTTCACAGAAACAGTATTCTGAATTTTATATTGGGATTTTTCAAATTTCAGATTGCTGTCCGGCTATATATGTTTAGTAATATAAGTTAATTTTATTCTTATATTCTATATGTTCTAAATTTCTAAATTGCAAATGATTGATTGAAATCTTTGCATTGCGAAACTCGAAGAGAGATGGCTTTGAGTTTGGCGTTCTTGATATATATATCGAGGGGTGAGTGCTAGATTGTCGTAAGTGACATTTTTTTCAAAATCCACTTTTTAGTGCTGAATTGTCGCACATACCATTCCCCACACTAAGCATTAAATAACGAAGCTCCAACAGCACGCCTTCAAATCAAACCTAGTTGCAGTTTTGTCGTATCTCCACAACAGCCGTCAGAGTTCAGTGCTGAGTTGTTGTACCTCGCTTAACCAATGTTAAGCAACAAAGAGAGCTCACGGAGTTCATTTTCTTTTAAATATTACTTCATTGTAAATGAGAGAAAAATCCGTGTTTGCAAATTATTTTATAACTCAACACTCTCAATCTCCGAGAGACGTGTACTACTGTCACAGAAAAAAATGACAGGGATATCTGGAACACCCGAAGGTGATCATCGGGGAAAAAATGTAAAGCTCAAACTTCCAAAAGAGGACACAGACTTTATTGTTTCCCACATAAACTCTTTTCCAATAGTCCTTTCTCACTACACATCTAAAGATACTCAAAAAGAATATTTGGAAGAGGGTTTGTGTTTAACCAAAATGTATTCTCTTTACAAGGAAAGGTGTTTAGAAGAGGACACCGCTTAAACTTCACGCATACAGCAGTATTTTTAATCACCAGTTTAATTTAGAATTGTATGTGCCTAAAAAAGATCAATGTGAGGTATATAATGTGGAAGATAAAACTTTAGAGCCTGAAATGTATGAAACGCACATAACTGAAAAAGACATGGCACGAGCAGAAAAGAATGGTGATAAAGCGAAAATGACTTCAAAAAATAAGTAGGATCTTTTGCTTTGTTTTGATCTATAAAAGGTGTTAAGCTGTCCAAAATCAAATATTTTAGTTTTTTACTATAAACGAAAGCTGGCAGTTTACAACATGACATTGAAAGATGTCGGTAACAAAGATGGGTACTGTGCAGTATGGGATGAAGTTCGAGGTGGCAGAGGTGCTAACGAACTGGCCAGTGCTGTGATTAAACTTTTAGAGGAAGTTGTAAAATGCAACCCACAGTGTAAAACGCTTACGCTTTGCTCAGATGCATGCGTTCCACAAAACCGTAATTCGATAATGACAGTTGCACTAATGCTGTTTATGAAAATGCACCCAAACATTACCTGTATTACACAAAAATACCAAGAGTCAGGTCACTCAGCTATTCAGGAAGTGCACAATATGCATTCTGTAATAGAACACAGTATGACTGGGAAAGAACTTCACAGTTCATTGGGAATAATCCATGAACTATGCGTTCTGCCAAGCCAAAAAAACTTTACTATCCTACAGATGCGGAAAGATGACTTTTTTGATTACAAAGCTGCGGCAAAACAAACCCTCGGTTTGAACCTTGGTACGGTACCTTATGCTTCTGTGAAAGTAGTTGAATTGTCCTCAACCAACGTAGTGAAATACAAATTTTCCACGGTGATGATAAGAAGGAGGTGGCGCAGATTGCAACGGTTATTGGGACGAGAAGTACACTGGCACAGAATCAGCGAGAAGTAAGGTTCAATTTGAAACAGCCCAATGTTTTAATAAACACCAAGCCTATTGACAGTTGCAAGCAAGCTGATATAAAGTCTTGCTACAAATACTTCACAACTACGCACAAACAATATTGGGATACTCTCTTCAAAGAGAGTGATAGACGCATAAAGAAAAATTAAAATACTGGAATTTTTTTACACGTAAGGCTGTTTTTTATATCTAGTACTTTTATAAAATGATAATTAACAACACTGAGTGGTGGAAATGGATTATTAACCAAAATAAAGGAACTTTTATAATAATATGCATTGTTTGTTTATTTACAACACTACAGCATTAAGTTCGTTATGCATGTTTCAGTGCAAGACTGTCCTAAGTACAGTAACCATGGTTACAAAACACGGATTGTAGAGTATTTTTAACCAATATAAGAAGTGGGATTAAATATATGATACTTCAACTACTTTACAGCCGTGTAAGAAATTATTAGGCTGAGTTATAAAGGGTACTATAAATATGCCAATCTTTAAACTCAATTTCCCAAAAGTTTTCTGTTTGGCACTTACGACAATCTAGCACTCACCCCTAGATATATATATGTATATAATTGCATGTTCAATTTTGTGGGTTAAAAAATACAATAATTACACAATTTTATGTGTAGTTAATTTATTTCTGTTATATCTTAAGTTTTTTAAATGATAAATCTGTAATATGTTATGAATTATTTATAAAATGTTCAATACTGATGTTCTACAGTAAGATAAAAATTTTCGATCTGTAAGTGATTTGTCAGTTGATAGTACATTGCTGAATATTTACTATTAGTAATTAATCATCTAATAAATGGGAAAGGCTTTGGTTAAAAGACTATTAGCACTGAGATTAGGAGACTTTAAATTCACCGCCAAAAACTTTAATTTTGCTAAAACTTCCTTTGTGAAAGAAGTAAGCAAATGTGATTGATTAATAATAAAATATCAAGTATTTAAGAATATCTTGATTATTTGCTAGATATATCTCAAATAATGCACAATCTAATGAGGCATCCTTTCACTTTTTTATTGCTATTTAATAGGGCTATCCTGCTTTCATTTTTCTCCATAACTACATTAATGAATTCGAGTTTTCTTGAAATGCCTGAAGGTCATTCCTACAAAACTTTTGAGGCTCTGTTAGTTTTGCAGCCATTACATGAGTAAGCCGAAAAAAAAAAACTAAATTTTTGGTGTTTATAAATAATTAATATTTAGGTGCACATCGATGCATGTAAACGCTAAGCATTAATCCTTTTATGCTTAAATGTGACATTTAATATACATTTAGAAACGTCGATGACATCATACCCGAGCGTCATCGTACATTTATACCCAAATTTATTTTAAGCTTTCTAAAGTGTGTTAAATGATTGAGCGGTACTTTGGGAAACATCAATATCCGTTGGCAATTTACATCATTTTATTTTATAGTTTAGATTAGATCTGTAGCAGAATATAATTATTCTTTTTTGTTTCAACTTAACATGAACAGTTATCGAGAAAGAAATAATAAACTAAGTAGGAAAACAGTATTAAAACTTTTGCTAGAGTAATGAAACAAAGTAAAATTGAATGTTACCTCCATATCCTGTGGCGCAGAGAAATATTAAAATACAGATTCCTACTGCACATCCAGTATGTTTTAAAGGCGTAAGAAGAGCTGATGATAATCTACCTGCTTCGAAGTGATATAAATAGAATGTTATCCAGTAAAAACAGTTGGCACTTGTAAACCACAGAACGGCGCATTTAAACTGAAAGAGAAAGAATGGAGAATGTATACTTCATATTTTAATCATCTTAAATGTACGAAGGTGGGACACAAGGCAATTTGAAGTACCAAAAAGTCAAAGAGAAGATTTTTATTAATAGAAACTCATAATTGACATTCAATTGAAAGAAAGCTTTTCAACTTTGTCTCCATGATTATAGTGAGTTACCCGTTCTAGATGAATACAAAGAATAAATATCTGATGTCTTCATGACAGGCGATTTCCTGGCAAGTGCTTCTGCAAGATAGAAAACACAATGACAGTGGTTTAGATTAAATTCGGAATTAAAAGCAACAAACCCAATAATTTTGTTTGCTATATCTTGAATTTGCTGTCTGGAATTGTCATTAAGGAGGTTTCACAGGTGCTTAGATATCTTGTGATTGTCGAAATGTTTCTTTCACGACACAATATTTTTCTTCTTTCACAACATATTCGTCCTCTAGAAATTCCATCAGTTTGCCAACTCTAAAACTTCTAAAAGCTGGTAAGTAATAACTTTTCAAAAGATTTGTTACTCTGAAACTACTTTTTTTCGGTAACCAGAGTGTTGTAATTCGTGATTGACTTATACAGATGACAATACAAGTTTGGAGTTATATCTTATTGCTACTAACAAGTCGACAGAGAGAATTTTTTCGTCATCTGTTTACTTCTACAGTTTACATCACATCTTCTTTCAAACCTGTTGCTTTATTGTTATCTGTTAACTCACAATATCACTCACGTTGCACTCATCCATTACATCCACTACCGTATTCTTCAAAGCAACATACTGCATATTGCAGTATCAAAAGCCATCAAGATATCGTCGGTCTTTTCATTCTTTCTTCTGTTCATCGACTATATTAGCTGTTTTCAACAAAAATCAATGTCTTTTTTTAATTTGTTTTCTAACTTATCATCCTTTTTCCTTATCAAAAAACTAATGAACAGAAATTTAATTAACACATTTAAGTGATTTAATTACCAAATATCTGTCACACTTCCACTTTTCTTTTTTAAAAAGAAAAATCTTTAATTACATTGTTTTGAGCCTTAGTTTCTTCAGAACAATACAGCAGTAATTATTAACAAAATCTCAATTATTTATTTATTTTGAATTAATTTTACATTTAAACAGAAAAGATACCTACCTTTGAGAGACTGACGTGACATTTTATTTCAAATAGTATCCATCCACAAGCCATTCCAATGATATATGAGACTATACGACAGTAAGGCTTAGTGTAAATCAAGTCCATGTAAGTATTGTATTTGGTTACAAATTCAAGTCTGAAAAGATTTTGTAAAATGATACATTTTAATAGTCCTATTTTTTACATTATCAGATATATTTCACAAATTTCCCTCAAATAGAAAACCTTTGAGATTGATATAATAACCAATAAATTGGATAAAATGAATAACTGGTGTTCTAATCAATATATCGGCGCAATTAATTGTAGGTTCATTGAAGATCCAAAACTTAACATTGCAATATACTCCATCTAAATTTTATAGAATTGCAATTTTATTCAACGTCTCTTGTAACCAAATTAATAAGATTGTTACTGGTGAGTTTCCTTCTTGTTTTCTATACAATCCTGTTACAGAATTGTATAGAAAACAAGAAGGAAGCTCACCAGTCTTGAGATCAGTTCACATTTACAATAAAGAAATTACTTTGATTCATTCAGATTTAATCAAAAGATTCCAAAAAAGCTAAAATGCATTTTCGGTCAATCAAGTTTTCTAACAACTTCCTTTTGCTGACAATATTCGTGTTATTTTTAGTTTACCTTCAGCAAAAGAAAGTTGCGTTATTATGTATTTAATTCTCCAGTTGTACATGTCAAAACAGAGTGACTTCCTGTTCATTGTCAGGTTAATGTATTAGTTTTTCTTTCGTAAAATAACTTAGTTTTATTATTTTTTTAACTTTATGGTTAAGTAGAAAATATGAGTTACGATTTGAATATTTCTTTAATTTTCGTATTTGTATATTTTCTTTTCAATCCACAATTAGAAGCATCTTTTGAAAAGAATCCATAGATCACAAGTTAATAAGGCACTTAATATGGCACTTGTCAAGATCGCAAGTCAATATGGTACTTGAAATCTTAGCTTGTTTATAAATATTTGCTGTCAATGTTCATTGAGATGATGTTCAAATGAAGATATTCGACATCAAGAGGTTAGGAGATAATGTAGTATTTGAAATAGAGAATTAAGTCTGTATTAGTTCGTAAAATAATATCTAATCACTCTTAAAAACATAAATAACTTTTTAAATGCTTTAAATGCAAATTTTCGGAAAAAATAATGCGATTTTTCTTTTTCAAGCTACGTGATGGAATAACAATTTATAAAATAACAAAACAGGATAACGAGCCTTAATTTAACAAAATATATAATCTTATACAATAATAAGAATCATGTCATTACTAACATACTGATAAACAATAAACCACTAATTTACTAATAACAATAAATAATTTAAAAAATCGTGACATTATCTATTTTGTAACAATAATAAATCCAATAATATTAGATAATAAATAAAACTCTCTATGTTAATTTACAAGTTCTTCAAATTTTATGGTTTTGTTTGAGTTAAAATTTATCATTTGTTTAGCCAAATTTACAAATCTCTCGTTAATTTCTATCCCTTCGTTTCTATTTAAATTTTGGCTTCTTATATTTCTTATCGGAAATTACAGAACATTGTATTAAATGTGGACATAGACTTAATAGTAGGGTAAAAACTTTATACAACGAAAAAGATACTGTAACTAGAAAATTAATTGAAAGTATTCTCATAAGAAATACAAGAGGCCAAAATTTAAATAGAAACGAAGAGATAGACATTAACGAGAGATTTGTAAATTTGATAAAGAAATGATATATTTAAATTCAAACAAAACCACAAAATTTGAAGAACTTGTAAATTAACATAGAGAGTTTTATTTATTATCTAATATTATTGGATTTATTATTGTTACAAAATAGATAATGTCACGATTTTTAAAATTATTTATTGTTGTTAGTAAAATGTTGGTTTATTGTTTATCAGTATGTTAGTAATGACATGATTCTTATTATTGTATAAGATTATATATTTTGTTAAATTGAGGCTCGTTATCCTGTTTTCTTATTTTATAAATTGTTATTCCATAACTTAGTTTGATAAAGGAAGGTCGATTTATTCTTTCCGAAAATTTGCGCTTAAAGCATATTAAATATTTATTTGTTTTTAAGAGTGATGAGGTATTACTTAACGAACTAATATGACTATTAAGAGAGAAGAGTTTAGGAGGAAATATGGATAAGTCTGAATTGTTTCCTGACTTGGATTATCACTGAATCTGCGTTGAGCAATCCTTTGAATAACAAGGACTTACTGATGTCTTGAAGTCAAATCAAATAAAAAATACTTTCATATTGAGTTCAAAACCTACGTCTTTTACATTAATTAATAATTAACAAATTTAAAAGTGTGTATCTTGTGTTTTTAGAGGATTAACGCACCCAACTTTATATCTGTATTTAAAATAATTTGAAAAATTGCATGAAATACAATTTTGTATCAAATTATTTTTTAGTATACTTTGAATTTCACGGTGTTTGAAATATTGCCATTTTAAACAAGCTAAGTCTAAAAGGAATGTCTATGTCTTAAAGAAAATTAAGCGAGATTAATTTTGATTTTGAAATAACTGAGTTTGTATGATAATTACGAAAAAAAAATCAATTAGCAGCCAGTTTAAAATTACATCTTCCTAACTAGATTATAGAGCATAAAAAAATCTTTTTGCTTGACTAATCTCCAACAATTCTGTTAAAAGTATAAAAAAACATCTACCCAGCTGCTTGATTCAAGCAAAAAAGCAAGGAACTCTATGTCGATTCTAGATTAAATCACAACGGTACATTTTTATATCACAAATTACTATAAAAACATATAATATCATCTTGATAACTGATATATTCCCATAATGTGCTAATCATAAGTACGGTAATTAATCATAGTTGGGCTCGGAGGTATTGAGATAATCCTCATTTAATTACATCATCTTCCTTTCGTTTACATTGTGTTCCTGTATTGCACTTATCAAAACTGTCCTTACTGTAGTCTGGACTGTGGAAACTTAATGAATTTCACTGCATCAGTCTATATAGCATTTTGATTCTCAATAAAAGTCCTAACTATAAATATTTTCTGGTTTTTCTTTTCATTTGAAATAAGTAACATTAATCGCCGTAAACAGAAAAGCATACATTAATAGCTACACTTACGTGTTTCTTAGGACGTCTGCAGGGATGTTATTGATGTAAATTAGTATCAATGAAGAAATAAATGAAATCAGAAATAATAAGTATAATGCAGTGATTCCTCCATGTTTTGATCTAAAAAAGTAAAATAACATTCATAAAAATGTAAAATAACAATAATAAGTTGCTTTAAAATTTACTGTGCTTATTACTCTAGATTTATCACTCAGGAACAACATTAATAAAGGGCGGAAGAAATCAACAACACATAATTTAAATTGTACAGCTTATCATACGAAATATGAAAGAGTTAAAAAATATAAACACTCCTAATTGAAAGAGTAAAGATAGAATGTTTAAGACAAGGTTTTTAAGATGCAATTTTCAGTGATGACAAATACTGACTACTTTTTCAACTAATGTAAACTACGCATTTTTAATTCTATTTGGGTGAACACTCATGATTAACGTTCCCTTTAGTAACGGTTCCTAAAGTTTTAAAGCAGTCACTGAAGTGCCCAAATTGAAATTTATCTTTTATCGTTCTTTAATACATATATTTACATATATGTAAATATTAAAGGGAAAAAGAAAAAAAATAGTAGTCCTGACTGAGGAAAGCCAACAAGCACGAAACACCGTCCCATGGTCTCAGCTTGACTCAAAAGACATCGCAATTGCATTGTGTTTTAATATTATATTTCTAAAGGTACGTTTTTCCCTGAAAATATTAAATAGTTATTGAATAGATCAGCGTTTTTCAACCGGTGGTACTTGAGGTGTTGTCCAGTGGTACGCAACGAGGAGGTCGGATAAAATTTCATAATTTGAATAAAGTTTAAAATATGATACTGAAAACGGGTTCTTTTTATAATAAATAACTGCTCCATGGCCTCTTACTTAGGCATTAAGAATGAATACATTGGTTTTCGTAATGTGATTCAGTCTTTAAAAATATTTTCCCCTAATAGCCATTAGAATTTCAGTACCATTAGAATTTTTTATTAGTGGTACTTAAGATAATTAGAACACGAGAAGTGGTTCATCAGTGAAAAAGGCTGGGAAACGATGGAATAGATGATATTAAGATAGAATATCGAATAGAAAATATTAATATACCTTTAAAGTGCGGAAATCATAATAATATCACAATAAAAAAACCTATCGTTACGCACATAAGTAAGGATTCACTCAGATGTTTTTATTATTTTTGATATCGAGAATCCAGGACTGCTGTTTCTGGGTTCCGAACCATGTTAAGCGAATCCAGTTGATCATGGTTAGGAAACCAGTTGCCCTGGATTCCCAGTTCTTCAACAAATTTTGAAAAAGATTAGTGAGGACGTTAAGTTTGACGCTTGTTTTCCATAACAGATAGTTGAAGATCTCTTTAGAGAGACAATGTTTTCTATGGCAAGAATTTGAGTTATTCTCTATTTTGAATACTAACAGTATACTAGATATTCACTCACCTTTCCATCGCATAGTGGAACTGAGCAAGTCGAGCAGGGACCCTATTTTAAGGAGTGAGGGGGAGTTATCATATTCTAAGTTGGATTATAAATAAGCTTTGTGTCCAATTTTAAAGAAATCCGTCTGTCACCTTCTTCTTCAGATAATACAAAAAGATAACAGAAGGAAAAA
>JAFIDM010011234.1:21429-45375 GCA_023159025.1 Thereuonema tuberculata | reverse complement strand
GTTGAATAACTATCCGGTAAGCTGCTCAGCATAAATGCTACCGCCAATCTGTCCGCTATTTCTTCCCCGAGTGCTGTAATTTGGTTCAGGTTGTCCTCCATTTCTTGGATGTGGTTTTCCATATTACCGCCTTCCTGTAATTTTCTGGAATACAATCGTCTTAGTAGAGTCACAATGTTCGACAAAGTAGCCTTCTGATGGTACTCTTGAAGTGCTCGCCATGCTGCTTGCGCTGTAGTAGCCTTCCTGATGTGACTTAGTTGTTTGTCACCCACTCTTAGACCAATTTCAGCCCTGGCTTTCCCATCCTTTGTCAACCATTTACTATCTGGATTATTTGGGATTTCCTTATCTATTACGTCCCACACACCTTCCCTTATCAGCAATAGTTCCATCTTGACTTTCCATGTTCGATAATTACTGTTGTTTAACCTTTCAATAACAATTCTGTCTGACATTCTCACGAAAGATAAGCCTAACTAACTTCCGGTTCGCAATGTCCTTTACCTTTAAATCTTCTTTATTCATTAAACTCACAATTCAAACTTCTCCGGATGCTTTGGACACGTCATCTGGACCCATAACCTGTTAGAATATAAAGCAGAATAAGTTTATATGAGTAACATGAAGACGCAAAAACTTTTTTTTCTTGCAATGGACTTTACTGCAAAGATCGTTGTTTCGTTAGAACACAATACATGCAACAGCGCCACTTTTACTGAACTACTTTTTCTTTTGTCTTAGCGCTGTACATAACTTTCAATTTCTATTTAATACAAGCCTTACTAATAAAACATTATCGTTAATAAACCATTAATGAATTAATCTAAACAAAGAAACTACCAGATTAAAAACATTGTAAACTAACATAAAGTCCATAAAAATATTTTTGAATGACTCTTTACGATATATTTGATTCTCTACAAAAAATATATTTCAGTTGATAAGGACAAATAGATAATTTATATATAATCATTTTAATTTATTTTTTCATTACAACAATTTTCGCAAGCTTTTTTTTTCAAAGACAATGTTCGAATCAAAACATGGTTAGAAACACATTGTTACTGCACTGACTATTTCAGTTTTATGAAAGCTCTTATCACTATATAACTGAAACACAGCCTAGTTTATCATTTGTTTTGCATTATATAAAATTAAATTTTTGACACATCTGTCATAGAGAATTAAACAGGTAAAAAATTATTGAGTTCGACGCCGCAGAAAATATAACGTTTTAAGCGGCACTTTGAATGGCCTTTAAGTTAATATTTCACAACCAGAATGACCTGTTTTGCTTTTTAAAATTTCATATTAAATCTCAAAGCAAATATTGTTAACTTGTAAATACAAGAAAAACATTAAGCAATTCATAGGTGTTTATTTGTTTTACGGTTTTGTTTAAACATGTAATTTTCATCGAAAAATGGAATTATTTTTAAACAGATGTTAGCATAAAAGTTCTTCAAGATGCAATAGGACGCTATTAATCGAAATATAAGAAGACATAAAACGAGGCAAAAAACGGAAAACGAAACGAATAGACATGTTTAGAAAGTAACTGACAAAACTTTAAACATTGTAATATTGATGAACTCTTCAGGAATTCTATTTAAGGACATTATTCGTTCCATTTTATTTTGAATTGTTTCATTTTCTCTGTATTTTCCTTGACATCTAGTTCCTTTCTTAAGTAATCATTTCTGATTCAATCTGTTCTTAGGCATCCTTTCACATGTCTGAGATATTTCATTTCTGATCTTTGTGTTTGGTTAATTCTTTTTTCTTTGTGCCCAGCACTATGAACAATGTTGATATTAACATTACCTCAAAACTTTCATTACCATGTCTTTAGTTTGTTTGCTTGTTTTTTTCCTTTCTAAGAACTTGTGCCACATATTCTGTGGAAGTTGTTGATTGTGTTCAGTGTCTTTGTCTTTTTCGAAAGAAACGTTATATTGGAAATGTGAAACCTTTTCTGTGATTTTCAATGACAAATTGAAAATAATTTTATGTTCTTATTGGTTACCATCCAAGATTGTTTTTGTTTTTTTGATTGATATTTCTAAATTATATGTGGAACTGAATTTGGCTTGTAGACAGTTCTTTGATGTCTATCTTTACTAATATAATCACCTAATCGTCTGTAAATAGAGTTCTATTTAAGTAACATTGAGCTCTCATTTTTATACTTGCTTATACGTTTTCTCTACAGTTATGATTGATAAGACACTCCTGATTTATTCCTTTATGTTAATTTTTCGGTCTCAATAATAATTTTGGATTTTCCTAAATGCTTTGCATGCTTATAATTAATTGATGTGTAAATTACCTTTTTCCTTTGTATACCCACAGTTTTTAATTGATATTATCAAATGTTTTGTCATTACCGATATATGTTAATAGAGTTGTACCAATTTCGATTTAATAATTTTCTAAGCACTTTTTTAAACATGTATAAAACCTACTTTTAAAAATGTTTCTTTTTGATCTTTAAACAGCAGATGGATGATTCACTTGAGTTTTTGGAACAACAGTAAAACACAACAAATCCGGCCTAATACGGCGCCCACTATACGGCGCCGGATTACAGAATAGCCGGACTACCGAGATTGTTCTTAAAAAAATCAATAGCTGAATTTTTGTGAAGACATAATGGCAGGTGTAATTAATTTAACGCGACTTTCATAATTTTGCAGTCAAATGATTATAAAAACAATACAAATAAGAAGTGTATTTTATAATTACAGTTTTCTTATTTATTGTAAACAGTATAATTACGCAAATGAATTAACTACATTTTAACAATATTCATATTGTAAAATAAAAAAAAGTCTGGTTTATAATATATGTTTTAATGTTTCAAATTTACATGAAAAATTACAATTTAATGGAACCAAACAAAATGATTAAAATGTAAACCAATAAATGGCGTTATTCTGCTCACATTACGTATAAAAAAATTAAGTTATCGCCGCTTATTTCATTCGCTGCGAACGTTTCTACTGTAGAATGCAATCTCTCTTCTCCTAAAAAGCATAACTATCTGCCAAGTCGACTCAAAATATGGAAACGAATTTAATTATAAAAAAAAAAATACTCAGGACCAGGATGGATTACAATAGGGGCCGGTTTACCGAAGGCCGGGTTTGAGAGGTTTTTACAGTATAAGCATTTGCTGTGAAATTCTTTTCCATATTTCTTAGGAAAAAAAACACAGATTATTTTACAAGATTTTTTTTTCTATGTTTCGAATCTTTATTGTCGGTCACATTTGACCTATGATTTCTAAGTTGATTTTTTCTTTTAATTTTTACAGGAAAAGTGGAGAAAAAAACCCATACCATTTTATTACTATTAGAACTTTGGTAACTAGAGGGAGGGAGCGTTGGCCCCTATTACCCTTTACGTTGCTTCGGCCTATAAAAGCCTTGATGAAGGCCGTTTGTCAATCCGATCTTTCGTTTGGGAGTTTTTAGGAGGTTACAATGAAAACAAACCCAGATATCTCGAATTTGCTGGGTGCGGGGGTGTTGGTACCTAACAATACCCCGTTCCTATGTTGTTTTGGCCTCTGAATATCATCGTGAAATCCATTTGTTGATCCTACCTTTTCCGTTCGGAAGTTGTTGGATTTGGACAGGTGGACAAGAAAAACCGTGATAGCGATTTTGGTCGAATCAGAATACCTCCCAAATCGGTCGCTAAAAATATGATATGCAGTTGGGATTGATAAAATCTCGAAATTCAAATCCTATATGGAGAATATATTGTTTGAAACAATACAACTGAACTCCCCTGATTACTAAAAGAAGTCCGATTTCCATTGATTAGTTCTAAATTATTTTCTTTAAGCAGCTCAGTTAATTTTAAATCCTCATTATTTTTAACTTTATCTTTAGGATTACTAATAATCTAACCTCTTCCAAATCATTCTATTATACACAGGCGTTCAAAACCCTAAGGACGGACACTAGTTCTAATGGTTACAAGCACAAAATCAGACAAAACAGCTTGTGGCAGTTTGCAAACCTGTGGACGAGCAGTAGAAATATGGCGCTCATGCAAATCTGTGAATCATGCGCACAGAAATCACGTGGTATCACTTGAAATGGTTAAAAGGAAAAGTGGCATGGTAGGTGAATTGTGCTTGAAACGATCGTTTGATGTGAAAGAAAGAAGTGACGGAGGTGAAAGTTTAGATATTTCACAAAGACATCATCTAGATGATTTCACTCGGGGAAGTATTATAGGAAAGTTTGAAGGCCGCAGACTAACTGATGTTGTCATGATGTTTGGAATCGCCATGATGTAGGCGAAGATTTTTTTATTCCCAACGCACTCAATCATCGTACAAAAGCAGTTCTGTCACTTACGGAGGCTGAGGCAATTCATCACCTCGACTGATAATTACACGCCCCAGACCTGAACCTATCGAAAACGTCTTGGATGGAAGGGGGAGACGCATTGCTGAATACCTTCCAGAAACCAAGCAGAATCTCATTCGTGTTCTGAAGGAGGAGTGGGCCAATTTGCCTCAGGAACTAGTGGATAACTTAAATATTTCATAAATCTCACTAATCCTCTTCCTCGTAGACATAATTAATAATCTCACACTCACCTCCTCACCTCGAAAGAAATAAATAAGAAATCTATAAAGACAAGATGAATTTTCGAAATTTATTCGCTAATTCCTTTTACAAGCTCAATTATTTACAACTGTGAAAGGATAATCACGAATACAAAAACAAAGTAAAGAAGCAGATATAGGCTATGACATAGTAATAATAATGATTGAAATAATCAATACAAAGCCAATTCACCAAAAGAAAAAACAAAGAAAGAACAATCAAAAATTCGATAAATTTTCAATTAATCATGTAAATCTATTATCTACTATTGCAAGCTTAATTACTTAAAAGTGAGGATAACAAAGGATAAGGATGAATATAAAAACAAAATAAAGGAACAGATATATCATATAGTAATAATACTAATGGAAATAAATCAACACAAAGCCAATTCATCAAAAGAAGCATAACTGTCTGAACAATCAAAATTTGATAAATTCACACTTCATTCGTGCTCTGAAGGAGGAGTGGGCCAATTTGCCTCAGGAACTAGTGGATAACTTAAATATTTCATAAACCTCACTAATCCTCTTCCTCGTATACATAATTAATAAGCCCACACTCACCTCCTCACCTACCTCACTAATCCTCTTCCTCGTATACATAATTAATAAGCCCACACTCACCTCCTCACCTCGAGAGAAATAAATACGAAATCTATAAAGACAAGATGAATTTTCGAAATTTATTCGCTAATTCCTTTTACAAGCTTAATTATTTACAACTGTGAAAGGATGATCACGAATACAAAAACAAAGTAAAGAAGCAGATATAGGTTATGACATAGTAATAATAATGATTGAAATTATCAATACAAAGCCAATTCATCAAAAGAAAACATAATTGTTTGAACAATCAAAAAATTTGATAAATTTTCAATTAATCATGTAAATCTATTATCTACTATTGCAAGCTTAATTACTTAAAAGTGAGGATAACAAAGGATAAGGATGAATATAAAAACAAAATAAAGGAACAGATATATCATATAGTAATAATACTAATGGAAATAAATCAACACAAAGCCAATTCATCAAAAGAAGCATAATTGTCTGAACAATCAAAATTTGATAAATTCTCACTTAACGAAATAAATTTACAATCTAATTTTGCTCCATCACTATGGTTAATATTTCTCCCTCTAGTGTATCGAATGATAATACTTTCAACAATTTTTCTGAATTTTGGATTTCTTTTCTGTGCGCAGAACATCCACTACTGAGCTAATCCGGTGTCCAAACTTTATTGAATGTTCTGCTACTCCTGAAATGTCAATTCTTTTGTTTCTTACGTAACCCGCGTGTTCTCGAACACGTTCTTGGATTGTCCTTTTTGTCTCTCCAATATAAGAATTGGGGCAAGAACCACATTTTATTCTAGATAGTAAACCCATTTGATTTTCCTTAACAATCTGATTAAATTTTTCACATAACATATTCTTCAATTTGTTGTTATAAGAAAAACCCAATTCAATACTATATTTTTTACAAATTCTTTTCAACTACATACTGTTACTGTTTGAATATCGTATCATGATCCTATTGGACTTATATTCATTGACCATTTTTATAATAAACTTATTGTAATTCCTTATTGAACTGTCAATAAAGGAATCACTTTAGCCGTTTTTTCTCAAAACATCAATTATGCTAGTATCCAAGTCTTCCTGGGAATTAGTCAACACACATCAATTCTCCTAGATTAATTCTAATAATATTCCTTTTAATGTTTACTATGACCCGAATTGAAAATTAATATAAAATCTAGCTATGCCATACCAAATTATGAAAATGTCATCTGCGTATCTATAGTTTTCAAAATCAAATCTGGGATTCTTTAACAATTTTTGTTCCAAACAATTAACAAAGATGTAGCATAGAGTCCCCGGTATAGAGAAACCCATAGGAAACCTTTAACTTGTCTAAAAAATTTGCCTTTATGAACAAAATATTGTTATCGGTTATCACCCTGGTAATATTCATAAATTCAGTATTGTTTAATTTGTAAAATGACAGTATGTTGTTTTTTACAAAAGCCATTTTCTCTAAAATTAACAATGTCTAATCCACAGGGACGTTTGTATACATACTCTCGAAATCTAAGGAAAACAAATGAAACTTTCTCTTGTTGTTGTATAAATACCACATTTTATTGACTAATTCATTAGAATTTCTAATAATTATATCTTCTCTGTGAAGTTTAATTCTGGAAACAGTCTTATTCATGAATTTGGCAAGACCGTGTAAGGGGCTGCAATAAGCGTTAACCACTGTCCTCATTGGATAGTTATCTTTGTGTACTTTAATACGTCTCTCCAGTTTAGGTGTTCAGCAAGTTTCTTTCAACAAGTCTATTTTCTGTGAATAATCTATCGAACCTTTATCCAATAGACACTTAGCTACTTCTTTATCTCATTATAAAGATTACTGTAGGGTCTACATTTAACTGAGTGTAACAGTCATCATTTAACAAATCATCCAATTTCTTAATCTAATCAACTCTATTCATTACAACTAATTGTTTCCCTTTATCTGATTCTGTTATATAAATCTCTTTGTCCTTCCTAATATTTTTCAGAATGCTTAACTCTTCAGTCTGTAAATGTAACTTTGTGGTTTTTTGTCTGTAGATAGTTTTGAAAGATTCTTAACAAAGATCGACTTAGATTCTTCATCTAGATTTACAGACGCTAGTTGTAATTTAGCTACCGTTTTAATATCAAATATAGTGGAACCTCGCTATTCGTACCCAATCCGTTCCAGGAGGCAGTTCGAATGGCGATTTGTACGAATGGCGAATCATTTTTTCACATAAGATATAATGTAAATTGGATTAATCCGTTCCAGACCCACAGATGAATGCTTATATAAACCTTTGTAATAATATTGTAAGCCTAAAATATATAAAAACTATGAAAACAATAAATATATAGGCCTGTATTATTATTTCTTTCTTTTTCTGTATAGACGATATAGTTGATTTCGCCATGCCATACTGAGTTGCCAAGTCAGAGACACGAGTTCCACTTTCAAACTTCGCAACGATTTCTTTTTTTCAATTCAATTATCGTTCTCACTGCTTTCTTTTTAGGCTTAGTTGAATCAGTAATCTTTTTTAGATCCATGGCTTTATTTTTAATAAAAATAACAATAAATAATCACAAAGTGTCACGAAGTTTGCGTAGATGATGCGTAGCGTACGGAAGCTAGCACGATACTGAACTGAAGCGACCGCGTGGCGCGGCCAGTACCGAGGTCACGCTGTCCGAATCGCAAGCAAGCGTACGAATGGCGAGTTCAATTTTACTTAAAAAAGTTGTACGAATAACGAGTTGTACGAATAGAGAGGCGGACGAATGGCGGGGTTCCACTGTATGTGTGCTTTGTCATAAACAAAATCCAGTCCTTTGTTAATTAGTTCTAATTCCTTCCTGTTGAACTTACGACTACTTAAATTTACCACATACTTCGATAATCCAAAGTACTTCACACTGTGATCTATTTTCTTAAACTTCCTTCGACGTTCCTTGAGTTTAACATCTAGGTATTTCTTGTGATTCCAGTCCAATACCATCAAATAGTCATCATAAGATAATCTACTCAATAATCTATTGTTCACTAACTCTTCACGATTAAGAAGTACTCTAATAAAGTCTTCCACTCCTAATAATTGTTCTTTAACCAATGATCTCTCTATATCCTTCTTTAAAAACTCTGTTCTTGGTGTATTCACTAATACAGGATTTAATAACTTCAACGGCTTCGGTGTGAAATCATCCAAAACACATCTCTGAAGAAAATTCTCATGCTCTTCCCATCTTCCCAGTTACAAGACTAAACTTTGATGTTTGGTGATTATTTTATAAGTAAATATTCCATAAACCTCTTTAATCCTCTTCCTCGCACACATAATTATGAGCCCACACTCACCTCCTCATCTCAAAAGAAATAAATACGAAATCCCTAAAGACAAGACGAATTTTCGGAATTTATTCGCTAATTCCTTTTATAAGCCTAATTACTTAAAACTGTGGGAAACAAAGGATAAGCAGGAATACAAAAACAAAGTAAAGGAACAGATATAGCGCATGGTAATAATAACGATTGAAAAAATCAACACAAAGCCAATTCATCAAATGAAAACTTATATCTTGGACTGGAATCACAAGAAATACTTAGATGTTAAACGCAAGGATTCGTCAAAGGAATTTTAAGAAAATAGATCAGAGTGTGAAGTACTCAGAATTATCGAACTATGTGATAAATTTAAGTATATAAGTTGTATATTGGATAAAGGTTCGATAGATTATTCTCAGAAAACAGATATATTGAAAGAATCTTGTAGAACACCTAAACTGGAGGGACGTATTAAAGTACACAAAGATGACTATCCAATGAGGACAGTGGTTAACGCTTATGACAGCCCCTTACACGGTCTTGCCAAATTCATGAATAAGATTGTTTCCAGATTTAAACTTCCCAGAGAAGATATAATTATATTAGGAATTCTAATGAATTAGTCAATAAACTGTGACATTTATACAACAATAAGAGAAAGTTTCATTTGTTTTCCTTAGATATCGAGAGTATGTATACAAACGTTCCTGTGGATTAGAAATTGTTAATTTTACAGAAAATGGCTTTTGTAAAAAATAACATACTGTCATTTTAGAAATTAAACAATACTTAATTTATGAATATTATCAGGTTGATCACCGATAACACATATTTTGTTCATAAAGGCGAATGTTTAGATATTTATTTGAATTTGTTCGAAATCCCATATTTGTAACCAAACCAATTTGTAATCCACTCTTAATTATTGCATTGTAAGGTTTTCAGAATTTCATTATAAATCCCATCAGTTCATGGATCTTTATTATTCTTTAATTTTACTAATTCTTTATCTCATTCTCTTCTATAAATTTATATAAATTACATTTGTAGCTTTTATAAAGTACGCTTCTTTTCCAATATCTCTTTTCACGTTACAATTCGCATGTTTCCTTTCCTAAGAACTAAATATAAAATATCTCCCTAACTTGCCTATTCGTAATTCGTTTAATTCCATTTAAAGTCCCAAATTATTTATTAAAATTCAGTAACTGTTTTTTTCATATTTTTTCTATATTTTATTATTTACAGCCCTTATAATCTTCTATTATTTACATAATTTAATGTAATTTCTCTTTTCATTTACATATAGTATATTTTCCTTTGATTATCGTGCCCCTTAATTTACTTTTTTAATTTACTTTTTTTTTTTTTCCTCACATTCTTCATCAAATCAATCTAATTTACATTGACTGCTTAGTTGAATGTTGATACCTGCCGTTGTGGAACAACCCATGCAAATTCAACTAATCTAATCTATTTAACTTAAGCCTACTTTTAAACAACCTTTTTTTTTTATCAATTTTTAAATTTTCATTTCACCGAATATTATATTTCTTATCTCTTTCTTTCTTCTTTTTAATCTCGTCTCTTATTGCTTTCTCCGTAAAATGTTTTCTTATTACACAATAATTAATAATAAGACAAGTGAATATAATTTTGTGCTAAAGCATAAGTACAAGGGCGACCCAAAAAAATAAAAAAAAAAATAAATAAATAAAAATAATTAATAAAAAAATGAAATACATTAACGTAAGGAAAAATGAAGAAAAAGCTGGAAAAAAATAAAAAGATAGCTAAATAAGAAAAACCAAAAACAAAAAAAAACCCCCAAAGCCAATATTAAGGAAAAAAAAAAAGGTTAGGAGGAAATTTTTTTTTCTTATATACCGAACCGACAACCTTTCCTATAGGAAACTGAGACCTTAAGCATCAAGCCATAGCTGAAAACTGCAATGAAATGGTTACATTTCTAACATTTAAACTAATAACGGAAAACTAATGAAAATATTGCCAAATATCTTTTTTTTTTGAAAGTAAAAATCCAAATCTCTTTTCAAGAAGATATTCGTAAAATTGTACAACTTGCCTAAATGCTTAATGTATTTATATTGCGTACGTTAGTGATGAGCGATTTTTTACGGACTGTGATTTTTTTCCACAGATATCAGAAAATCCCAGTTACTAACATTACAACGGAACTGTGACTGTGATTTCCTGAAACAGTGAAGACAACTAGCGACAGTATGATGAAACGAATATATTTGAGAAAACATTATGTCTGTAGAAGAGAAGCGAACATATTTCCTTTAATTTTTATATTTCAAAGACAACAACGAATAATTTGTGTGAAAAAACTAACCAAAAAGCAATTATAGTTCATCTCTTATAAGAAAATTATTGAATCATTTTGATTTGGAAAACAATGACAATTGAGTTAACTGTGACTGCGATTGAAAGTGTGGCTTCACGACTATACACTCGCTCGCCGTCGATATCAGTACAATAGCACTGCAATGTCAGTAATACCCCAGACGAACTGTGGTAAAAGAAAAAAAACAGATTGGAGAATGCTCGGGATAAATCGAAACAACGAAATATAAATTTCTTTAAAAAAATAAATAAAAGGTAACTCATATATTCAAAGTTAATTACGGAATTTATTTTAATATTTGACAATAAACAATTCTAAATATTCAAATTTATAACTCATATATTCAAAGTTAATTACGGAATTTATTTTAATATTTGACAATAAACAATTCTAAATATTCAAATTTATATGTTAGTATTTAAGATAATTTAATAAATAAGTTTTCGAATCTTATTTATATTTGATATGTTGAATTTCGAAAAAAACATATACAGTAAAACCCCGTTATTACGCTCGTCAAGGGACCATGAACTACAAGCGTAATAAGCGGGATAGCGCTATAGACGGGAAATGATTTATGAGATGGGGAAACATTTAGACACCCTTTTACAGGAAAGATACTTGATTCTGCAATAGATATAGTGCAAATGTGAGCTTATTTCCTATTAAAAAAATCTTTGATTGTGGTTTGCCGTGTGTGTGTGCTATTGTTATGAATTATGACATTTTCAATGCGATTCAAGTAACTATTAACATCAATTGATACACCACTAGGAGCAACACTAATATATTTTCGGAGCAGATTTAGTGCACTGCCCGCTATTTCATGCGCCTTTTCTTAAATGATTGGGCCACTTAATGGCCCTGATGCATCACGGGACTGATGAATCCATTCAATTAGAATTTCCTCGGCATCTTCATATTTTCCACACTTAACTTTTTTACGTTTGCAATCACCCTTCGCTGCATTGGTAATTCCATCTTATTTTTTTATTATTGTCCTCAGACTGGATGAGGGAATTCCCAGAGATTCTGCGAAATCCTTCTGACTTAGTGTAGAATTCTCGTCGTACTTACGGAGAATTTCCAATTTTTCACTTATAGAAAGAGATTTCCGCTTCGAAATTTTGCGCTAACTTACTGTATCACAGACCCGCACTTCAAAGAGTTCAAAGATTCCTTCCTACCAGGGAAAGAAAAGAATTTTTACAGTGTTACATTTCTTTTCGATACAAAATTTCTGATAAAAAAAAAGCGCTACAAGCGGGATTTGAAGCGTTATAAGAGGGTAAAAGTATACAGAGTTACATAGAAAATTCCAGGGACCGTATGAAACGAGCGTAAAGAACGGGATAGTGCTTTAAGCGGGAGCTTAATAACGGGGTTTTACTGTATCTACCTGTATTCAGTATTATTATTATTACTATTATTATTTTGGAGAACTCATTGCAATTTGGTAAAATAAAAACTTAAGAAAAACATTTAAAAAATCATTAAAAAAATCATTGATAAACATATAATATTTTATTGTTGATGTTACTCACATATTGCTATTATGGTTGTAACGAAATCACATTACAAAGTCAATAAAAACATTTTTGAATGATTCTTTACGATATTTTTTATTCTCTACAAAAAATAAATTTAAGTTAATAAACACAAATAGATAATTTATACATAATCATTTTATTTTATTTTTTCATTACAACAATTTTCACAAACTTTTATTTCGATGGCAATGTTTTCATCATTTACACGGCTTTGTTAATGCACTATTTGCTTTAGTTTTATGAAAGCTGTGATCACTGTAAAACTGAAACACAGTACAGCTTATGTTTTGTTATGTATCAGATAAAAGTAAATCTCATATTTGTCGAAGAGACTTAAATTAGTAAAAAATTATTGAATCACCCAACGTACGTAATGCATTGGTTAAACGTCTCTTCCCATAACCTATAATTTGATATTTCACAAACACAATGACCTGTTTAAAATTTTAAAATTTCATATTAAAACGCGGAGCAAATATTATTAACTTTTGAAAACAAAAAAAGAATTTGAGTTGTCTTAGGTATTTAGTTGTTTTATGGTTTTGTTCAAACATTTCATTTTGATCGGAAACTGGAATTTTTTTTAATAGATAGCAGCATAAAAGTTCTTCAAGATGCGATAGCACGCTATTAATCGAACTAAAAGGAGACACAAAAAGAGGCAAAAACGGAACTAAAAACAAATATATATAGGGTGATTCACGAAGATATGAGAAACTCCGGGAGCTATTTCTACATGTAAAAGTAAAGAAACAAAAGTAAAGAAACATAGGTCCGGAAATGCTTCGGTAGCGAGTGACGGCTAGCGAAAGATTTCACCCGTAATTTAGTATCCTGGGTGAAATGAAGACTTGCTGGAAGTCTGGAAAGGTAAAGGGCGAAATCAGGGGCGAATTCAGTTATAGTTATTTATCTCAAAAATCGAATGAAACATGTCGCAGAACTGTATCTCCCTGTGTTTGTAAACGTATCCCACGTGGAACCTACAAAAGAGGGATCGCGAAACAATGTTTTTCCGTTTGACGTACAGTAACGTTGGTAATGTAGGTTAGACACAAACGTTTACAACAAACTTTGTAGAACATTTAATTCTGAAGAAAACAATGCAAATATAGTATAGAGAACACGTGATTAGATGGTCGAGTTAATGAACGTTCCGAAAAAAACAATACATGTTGTACATATGGCCGACAATAACGTTGTTAATTGCCCAATAAACAACGTAAATATTTATTACAACTTTACATGTTATATTTATATTTGTAAAAGTAAAAATGAACATGTGTGTCATAAATTATTGCATTAAAATATGGTATGACAGAATGTAATTTTATTTAAATTGACAGAATAATGTTGTGCAAAAAATTGTTAGTACATAAGTTGTCAACATAAAAGCAGCTGTTCAACAATAATGTGATTTGCATTGTTTGGATTTATTGTGAGAGCTAATAGCTGAGTTGTAGTCCATGGGCGTATTGTTCCGTTCGTAGTATTTATTACAGTAGAATGCCATACTTATTTACAACGGAAGAATACGCCGATATGGTGTTTATTTACGGTGTATGTGAAGACAGTGCCACGATCGCTGTAGATACAGACAACGTTACCCTCATCGCAGAATTCCAAATGGTAGAACCATTACTGCTATACTAGCCAGGTACCGTCGCTTCGCTCCGGAACCCTTGCATCTATACTATTAAAAAAAAAAATATTTATTTAGCAAATTAATATTGAGATTGGAGAATATACGACTTCCCAGCCCGTTGTGGCCTTCTCCACTTAATTCAGGTGTATTGCGGGTTGGCGCCATACACCTGGGTTGCCGCCATACACCTGGGTTGCCGCCATACACTTCATCGTCAGTTTGCCAGATTATTCCCTATCACGTAAGAATTTCGAAAAATCTGGCTTTATTCCTTGTCTACATCATAAAGGAAACCTCTGTGCCAAATTTCAGCTTTCTAGGTCCATTGCTTTGGGGTGGGCGTTGATGAGTCAGTCAGTGAGTGAGTGAGGACTTTTCTTTTTATATATGTAGATTTTCATCAATTTTGTTTTGTTAACATTATTGATTAGTTCTTTATAGATTATATTTGGATCTGTTACTTTCTCATTTTCAACTCTTATCCGATTCATTCTTTACATATTATTCCTGGTGTTCTGATATCATGTTTATTTATAAAAATATGATCTTTATTTGGTTTCGTATTTCCATGAATTGTACAGTTGTTTCTTGATGTTCCGTAAAGACGATTTTTGAAACCATTATTGCACATAAGTATTACGTATTTCTGTACTGCATTGTTTTTATTCATTTTGAAAATATCTACATTTACGTCGCCAATCAGTATATTTGGACAGTTGTTCAATATATATTAATTTTTTATGAATAGATTCTCTGTTTTAGTAACATTTTAGTAATTTATAATTTTGCTTACAGAATGATAACGTTATTATAACATACGTTTTTATAATATATAATAATAATAACCGGGTACCGTCGCTTCGCTCCGGAACCCTTGCATATATAGCGTTCAAAAAATAAACTTTATTTATTTAGCAAATTTAGCAAATTAATGTTGCGATCGTCAGAGAATATATAACTTCCCAGCCCGTTGTGGCTTCTCCGAATAACTCGGATATATTGCGGGTCGGCGTCACACACCGAAAATTTACATTTTTGCATGTATCTTGCAAACGCTGAAGCGTTTGTGAATAAGTGATACATCGTTCGATAGAACTTTCAAATCCCAATATCTTCTCAATATAATGTTCTCTTCCATCTTTTATATTTTTCGTTTAATTTGAGAAAAAGTAAAAATTTCACCCTTAAAACGCCATCTTAGAAACCAAAAAATGTTTTCGAAAGATATTTGTAGCATTTTGTTTGTCTTAAAAAGATCTACATTTTATCCTTTTACATGACCAATCTATCTCTTATAGTTTGGTCACAAAATTGGAAAAACCTAAAGTCTTATGACAGACAGAATAACGCTTTTATAATATAAGATTTCGAATTTTAAGGGAAACAGGATCACTTCCTAGTGTAAAGTTTCAGTATGACCGCCCTCGCCAACATGATGTTAATATAGATGAAAACATTATTGCTGCTGTTGAACGTAGTCCAGGTATTAGTACAAGACGTAGTTCGAAACGGTTACGGGTTTCACAAAGTAAAGTATGGAGAACACTGAAGAATGACAACCTTTATCCTTACCACAAAGAAAAAGTACAACATTTATACCCAGGAGACAATGCCCTTCGCTTGGAGCACTGCAATTGGTTAAACACTCATCGTCAACTCTACAAGTACATTTTATTTACCGATGAGTCACAGTTCACTCGTGATGGTATCAACAATTTACGAAATCAAATACATGGGCTACAGAAGTGAACAGAAGTGAACCCTCATGCAACAGTGGAACACAACTTTCAACAACGCTTTAGCATTAATGTATGGTGTGATATTATTCATGATCAGCTGATTGGACAGTTTATTTTCCAGGAGTGCTTAACAGGTGTGGTGTACTTACAGTTTCTGCTAGAAGAATTACCGACATTGCTTGAAGATGTTTCTCTTGCAACGCGACGCCGGATGTACTTCCAACACGATGGCGCAACCCCACATTTCTCAAATAATGTTTCCACCTATTTAAATCACCAATTCCCAAATAAATGGATCGGTCGTAGAGGTCCTATACACTGGCCACTCAGGTCACCAGACCATACACCGATGGATTTTTGCATATGGGGATGGATGAAGGAAATGGTTTACGCGGTCAAAGTCGACTCCCGTGAGGCACTACTTGCCCAAATTAATAAAGCATTTACACAGTTAAAGGACAGCCCTGCTGAACTGCGAAAAGCGACAAGAGCAATCGTTAAACGTGCAGAAAAATGCATTGAAGTTGATGAAAATATTTTTGGGAATTTACTTTAATTTTATTGATTAGGTCTAGAGTAATGTGTTTCAGTTCAATTTACTTTGCTCTGTTCTCCATAACAGTTCATTTAATCGAACATCTATTCACTTTCTGCATACTGTATTTGCACCGTTTTGTTCAGAAATAAATGTTCTACAAGTTTTGTTGTAAAATTTTGTATGTCTAATCTGCATTAACAAAGTCATTCTACGTCACACGGAAAACACGTTATTTCTCGATCCATTTTTTGTGGGTTCCACGTAGGATAAGCTTCAAACCAATGGGAGAAACAATTCTGCGACATGTTTCATTCGATTTTTCAGGTCAACAACCATAACAAAACAACTGATTTTGCTCCCTAATTTACCTTCCCAGACTTCCAGCAAGTCTTCATTTCACCCAGGGTACTAAATTACGGGTGAAATCTTTCGCTAGCCGTCATTCGCTACCGAAGCATTTCCGGACCTATGTTTCTCTACTTTTGTTTCTTTACTTTTACATGTAGAAATAGCTCCCGGAGTTTCTCATATCTTCGTGAATCACCCTGTATATATGTTTAGAAAGTAATTGCTTACACTTTTTCTCTGCATTTTTGATTGTTGAGATATTACACTCTTGTCTTATTCCTTTATGTTAATTCTTTTTTTCGGTCTCATTAATAACTTTGGACTTTAATTAAGGCTGTGCATGCTTTTTATAAATATTTGAACCACTTTTTTCCATTGTACACCACAGTTTTTAACTGATATTATCAAATACTTTGTCATTATCTATACATGCTAAATGAGTTGTATATATTTCGTTTTTTTTTAAAATTTGGAAACACTTATTTAAACATAAATAAAACCTACTTTTAAAAATGGTTCTTTTTCATCTTTAGACAGTAGATGAATGATTCACATCACTATTTGGAACAGTAAACCTCTCAAATCCGGCCTTATATGGTGCCCAGTAGAACGCATTACAGAAAAGACTACCGAGAGGGACTACCGAGAGGGTTCTTAAAACTCAATAGCTTAATTTTTCACAATTTTCTCAAATAGTCAGGTGTAATTAATTTAACCTCATTTTCATAATTTTGCAGTCAATTGTTTATTTAAAACAATCCAAAAAAAAAGTATTTTATAATTACAGTTGTCTTATTTATTGTGTACAGTACAATTACGCAAATGCGGTAAACTACATTTTAACAATATACGTACCGTAAAATAAAAAAAAAAAATATAGTTTGTAATCTCTCTTTAAATGTTTTAAATTTACATGAAAAATTACAATTTAATGTAATAAAGAAAAATAGTAAAATATAAACCAATAAATGGCATTTTTCTACTCACATTACCTTAAAAAAATTAAAGTTATCGCTGTTTGTTTCAATATGTGAACAATATTCAATAATCAATATATGAACAGTGAAAATTTTTATAATAATATATGAACAGTGATACATTCTTAACAAAACAACATGTTTCCGTGTATGAATAAAGAAAAATTCTTGAAAGTTAGTAGTAATTCATTTAATAAATTAAAAAAAAACAAATCAAAAACTTAAAGAAATTCTTATTTGTTCAGTAACAATTCTTAATAATAATGTATAGTATTACATTGTTTTGTCAAGAATGTATCACTGTTCATTTATTATTATAAAATTTTCTTTGTTATATAATTATGAACTGACAACAACTAAAATAATGTATCACCTTATCATATACCACTACTATCATTTTGTAATGAATTCTTGTAAAGTGAATAGGACTAAGCCTATGATCCCTATCTGATGAAATTCTTTTAATCTAAAAAGAACGAAATATTATGAGATAATAAACTTGTTTTAGCGAAATGAGTCCAGTATGAAGATTATTTATATATATTGGGTGAGTGCAAAAGTTCTATCCGTTTTTGGATATGAAAATTTGCAATGGAATTGCCCTCACACATGGCATTGTAATGACGCAGATCGTCTGCCAATCAAACGTGTGGATGCCTCACATATAAATGCACCGTGTCTCACAAAGTTAATCATCTCAAAAATAAATATCAGAGGGTGTAACATGGAACACGAGAAGGAGCATATAAGAAATTGTTTGTTATACGAGTTCGATAAAAGGAGTACGGCAGCCGCAGCATGTCGCAATGTTTGTCAAGTTTATGGGGAGGATGCAATAGACGAAAGCACATGTCGTCGATGGATTCGTAAATTAAGGGAAGGAGACAGAAGCTGCCAAGATCAGGCTAGGAGTGGAGAGCCCTCACACGTTGGAGAGGACGATATTGACCAAGCCATAAGGAACAGCCCGAACCCAACCGTGCAAGAACTAGCGGAGACCCACTAGCGTACAACGGACAACGGTCGAGAGATGGCTGGTTAAATTGGGTTTTACGAGAAAGTTGGATCTATGGGTTCCACATAATCTGACAGCTAAGCAACGGGATGACCGAATCGCCACCTGTGTTTTCTTGCTTTCCCGGTACAAAAATGATCCATTCTTGACACGAATTGTGACAGTGGGTTATACACCGTAACGTAAAGCGTCGTAGGACTGTGTGGCGCCCTTCTGATCCGCCTGCATCGACTTCGAAAGCTGAACTTCATCCAAGAAGGTGTTGTTGAGTGTGTGGTGGAATGTGCAGGGAATAATTCACTGGGAGGTCCTGCCACTCAACCAAACTATCAATGCTGCCTTCTACTATCTACAGTTAGACAGGCTGCATTCAAATTTGGTAGCAAAGCGGCCAGGTCTCATCAAGCGTCGCGATAGTATCCTTCATCACGATAACGCCAGGCACTTCCTGCTGTCAGCACTCGCCAAAAGTTACTGAGCTTTGGTTGGGAGTTTTACCTACCCTCTCTATTCTCCTGACTTGGCACCAACTGACTATCACCTATTTCGTGCATTGAACAATTCCTTCAGTCAATAAATCTTTGATGATCTTGATGCTGTGAAAACTGCCATCCAAGACTTTTTTGAGTCCAAACCGCCGGAATTTTACCGCCGTGGGATACATCTCCTACCAAAAAGATGGCAAGGGGTCCTAGATAGCAATGGGGATAATGCACAATAATAGAAACTGTTCATTTTGAGTTTATTTGTTCTTCTTTATGAGTAATAAAAACGGGTAGAACTTTTGCACTCACCTAATATATATAAAGAAATTAATTTTATGCATGTCTCTTTTATTGATCTTTGCGACATGGATCATTAGGGCGCACAATCTGTCTCAACATGTCAAGATTGAGACAAATCCAGATAGTTTTTCATTTCTTATTTAGCATTTTTTTACATTAAAAAAACAATAGGCTAAAATAAGAAAGAAATGTTTCAAAAAGAAAGAAAAAATAAACCTAAAAAACGAATCTTTGGTTTCTTATTATGCTTATTTTTTTTTCATTCAAGGAGAAATAAATCAACGAAATTAAGAAAGAAAAATTGTTACAAAGAGGAAACAAATCTAAAAAATACCGAATTATCGCAGAATCCTAAATTTATAGGAACATTGAAACAATCAAATGTTAATTTTTCTTTGTTACAATTTTTCTTTCTTAGTTTCTTCGATTTATTTCTCCGTGAATGAAAAACATTCAATAAAATACATACATAGTAATTCAATCCGAAGATTGGTTGAAAGTTCACGGACCCTAGTGACCCCCTAAGGGCGACCCCTAGGAGAAAGCGTAACTTATTCTTGGGAACAGATACTGGAGTGGTTTCCCAGTGCCTTCTCCAGGACGCCATTACGGAATGACGTCAGACCGAAGAGAAAGTGAAGAAGAGGCTTGACAACACAGGAAAGGAAATTTTAACATCCATGCTCACAACCGGGATTTGAACCCGGACGCCAGCACACTGGCCTCACGGCAGACCGACGCCTGAGAATAAGAAATGAAAAATTCGTGTTTTCGCCTTCAGTCTTCATCAACCCGTCCATGAAACCAACTACTTTCACAGTTTAAAAGACCATAATGATGTTCAAATAAGTAATGCTCTAAAATTCCAAACTAACTTTATTTTAATGTAAGTTTGTATTAAAAAGGTAATCTAATAATATATATATCCACTATACTTGAAGATACGAATCACTTACATTGAAGATATATCAGAGAAAATGATTGTTCAGTGAAAATAGTATGGCAATAAATTTTTGATGGTGTATTTCGAATATTTTTGAAATGCTAAATGCATTTGCTGATGCTATTGTTATTTATGTCGTCATACAAATGAGAAATATAGAAAAATCTAGAAAAATCAAATGATGATAAAGAAATTACTAGCTAGATGTAACTGTAAGAAATTACTAGCTAGGGAAATTAATTTTGAAACAAGAATTAAAATAAAGCACACAGTTCCTCAAAACCTAACGAATCCAAAGGAATACATAAAAATAGGGATTATTTATAAAAAAAATTTCAGAATTTTCGGTGTATGTTAAGCTTTTTATTTACATTAATTGTACATTTTTTTACGCTGTCTATCCTTTCTTAAATTCTTTAGTGCCCAGCGTTGCTGTGACAAAGAATTGAAGTTGTGCGGTGCACAATGAGTTATTGTTGGTGTTTGATTTTGTTTAAAGGAACATTCTGGAGAACCGGAAAAGTTAGTACTTCTTTTTTGTTTCGCACTTTGAGGTATCAGCAAGGGTAAATATGACTGAAGAAACCTAACAAGGCTGAAATAGCTGTCTCAGATTCCCGACATGGTAGCTCAGGGTGCGAGAACCTGTGTTTATTTATGTGCATTCTCAACATTTTTTTTTGTAATTTCTTTTTTTTACAACATAACTTCAGTGAGTAAGTAACATTTATGGCTTTTAAACTTAAAAGACAACCCAGTCTGTAGGAGTTGTTGCTGTGAATTATAACAGGATAAATTTGTTTTTGTTTTTTTTCCCCATTTCATTTAATAGAAAGTTTTAATTAAATGTCAATAGAAAGTTTTTCTTGCAATGGCGCTGGTTTTAGAATATGAATTTTGATACCAGATGTCGTCTTATATATGTCAGTTCAGTTTCGTTGCTTAGCAACACACATCAGTTTGTGAAAAACTCCGAATCGAAATGTCTGGATACAGTCAGAATGGACGTTCGCCCGTTGGCAGTGTTCCATTTGTGTAAAGATGGTATCACTCCGTAAGAAATATTCGACATACGCATCGTGTTCGGAATTCTGATTTATCCATAAGCTTATATAGATGAGTAATATTAATTCTATCATTTTCCCTTATAGATGTTTTTGAAGGGCGGAGATTTTTCGATAGGACGTCAACGTTCGAATACCACTATCTGGATGAGGCAGCAGTTACGAATTGCCAGTTATTTTGAAATGTCAAAATACTATTCGAAAGTCAGTATACTTTCGGAATAGATAAATTTCTCTTGGAGAATCGACTTCCTGGGGTTTAGCCGACGAGAAATTAAGTATTGGAATTCCCGACAGACGAGATACATGTATCGTAACGTTTCCTCGTAGATTTCATAAATTAGGATTAGAAATCTGTTTCTTCGTTTAAAGCTTCACACTCAACAATTCTGGGAATTGTATTTTTAAGGAACGTCTGATAGATTAAGAGTCAACAAAGAAGTTTCATTTGGATAGGCTGTCGAAATGGAACATGGCCTTTTCAGATCGAGTGACCAGAAATGAGTTCGATTGAATTCCACATCAAGTTAAGGTAGGATAAATCATTTATTGTTTTATTCTGAAAACCTGTAGTGACCTGACGTTAGAAGCAAGGGATTCGTCGAGATATCAAACAGGAAATTATCTGAATATAACAAATTATAGACCAATCTCATTACTCTCAAATTTATCAAAAATTACAGAAACCTACATTTTTAACACAGTCTATAATTTTATTGCAAAATATCAGTTAATACATAAAAATCAATATGCATATCAAAAAAATAAAAGTACAACTTTATTATTACAAGATTTAAATGAAATTATCAATAAGAGCTTAAATCAAAGTAATTTCATTCTAATTA
This sequence comes from Thereuonema tuberculata, assembly GCA_023159025.1. Lineage (NCBI taxonomy): Eukaryota > Metazoa > Arthropoda > Chilopoda > Scutigeromorpha > Scutigeridae > Thereuonema > Thereuonema tuberculata. The sequence goes on along the minus strand of JAFIDM010011234.1, from coordinate 23,028 downwards.
TATATATAGACTTGCAAAAAGCATTTGATAGTTTAGATCCCAGCATATTACTACAAGAACTAAATAATATTGGTATAAGAGGCCCAATGCTTAATACACTAACAAATTATTTAAAAAAAAGAAAATTCAAAGTTAAAATTCAAAATAAAATAATTAAAATATATAATTTAAAAAAAGGCGTACCACAAGGATCTACATTAGGTCCAATATTATTTATAATATACATTAATACAATTTTCAAAAATTCAACAAATTCAAATATCTTTGCTTATGCAGATGACTTGTTATTAATAAACACAAATAAAAACTTTTCTATAGCACAAGAACAAATACAAAAAGACTTTATTAATATAATTAAATGGACACATGACTATAAATTAGCCATTAATAAAAATAAAACAAAATATATGATAATTACTTCAAAGAACAAAAAAATCAATATTATACCAAAAATAAAATATCATGAATTCCACTGCATACACAACCAACCAGTAGATATGAACACCTGTAACTGTGAAAGTATAGAAATAATAAATAATTATAAATATCTAGGTCTATATATAAATAATAAATATACATGGCCTACTCATTATATTCATATATTAAAAAGGTTAAATTACTTTTTATATTTGTTTTATCATATTAAAGACATCTTTCCTAAAAAAACAAAAATTATATATTCAAATCATATATTGACTCAATAATAAATTACGGTATAGATAATTGGATCTATATAAATAAAAATGAAATGAAAAATATCAACAGAATCTTGAAAAAAATAATAAATTTCATTTTTCCTAACTTTAATAAACTGCAAATTGAACAACAAAATCAAATTTTAATAAATAATAAAATATTATTTCCTCAACAAAGAGTTATTTTTAATTTAATGATGCAAAAATATTATATAATATGTTATAACATGCAGGAAGAAAATATCCATACAACAAGAAGTAATATAATATATACTAAAGGAGTCTTTGATAATCCAAGAAATAACTTCGGATTACGAATTAAAATCAGACTTATTAATAAAATATTCGACCAATTTTCAATTGATATGAAAAAAATTGAAAAGATATCTATCTTAAAAAAAATAATATATAGAGATATAATATCTGGTAAAATTATTTGGGTCGACTAATTTTTTTAGAAAAAAAAAAAAAAAAAAAAGAATTAATTTTGTATACTTTATGTACTTTACTTTACATTTATTATGTACTCATAAGTTATGCATTTATAAGATATCATAAAAGTTTATATATAACTTTTATTTTCAAATTTTGAAATATTGCTTAATATTATTCTTATTTTATTTGTAAAATTAATGGAATATTATGTTTACTCTAAATGTATATAGGACCATTTTTGTTTCTGATATCATTTTAACTCACAGCACCTACAACACAGGTCAATTAACCTAGTAGGACTGTAATGTAATATTTGGATGAATAAAATAAAAAAAAAAAAAAAAAAAAAAAAAGAATATTTAGATTTCCGTTTCTGAACTGTTAGGTTTAAATTCTTAATTTTCGAACGATAGCTAATGCCATTGATATAATTCTACAAAGGAGAATTTGAAACTGTTTAAAGTATTAT
>JAFIDM010011234.1:0-12233 GCA_023159025.1 Thereuonema tuberculata | reverse complement strand
TAAGGAAATTGCTTCGAAGCAAGAAGTAAAATAATAAATATAATTTTGACCATTCAAAATTCTCCACATAAACAAGTCATCTAATTTCTTAATCTAATCAACTATATTCATTACAACTAAATGATTCCCTTTATCTGATTCTGTTATATAAATCTCTTTGTCCTTTCTAATATTTTTCAGAATGCTAACTCTTCATTCTTTAAATTAAACTTTGTGTTATTTTTATCTCTACATAGTTTTGAAAGGTTCTTAACAAAGTTCGATTTAGATTGTTCATCTAGATTTTCAGACGCTAGTTGTAATTTAGCTACAGTCTAAATATCAAATATGTGTGCTTTGTCATAAACAAAATCCAGTCCTTTGTTAATTAGTTCTAATTCCATCCTGTTGAACTTACGACTACTTAAATTTACCACATAGTTCGATAATCCTGAGTACTTCACACTCTGATCTATTTTCTTAAACTTCGTTCGACGTTCCTTGCGCTTAACGTCTAAGTGTTTCTTGTGATTCCAGTCCAATATCATCATATAGTCATCATAAGATAATCTACTCAATAATCTATTGTTCACTAACTCTTCACGATTAAGAAGTACTCTAATAAAGTCTTTCACTACTAATAATTGGTCTTTAACCAATGATCTCTCTATTTCCTTCTCTATAAACTCTGTTCTTGGTGTATTCACTAATACAGGATTTAATAACTTCACTGGCTTCGGTGTGAAATCATCCAAAACACATCTCATGCTCCTCCCATCTTCCCAGTTTCAAGACTAAACTTTGATGTTTGATGATTATTTTATAAGTAAATATTCCATCAACCTCGCTAATCCTCTTCCTCTTATACATAATTAATAAGCCTACACTCACCTCCTCATCTCAAAAGAAATAACTACGAAATCTATAAAGACAAGACGAATTTTCGGAATTTATTCCCTAATTCCTTTTACAAGCCTAATTATTTAAAACTGTGGAAAACAAAGGATAAGCACGAATACAAAAACAAAGTAAAGGAACAGATATATGACATAGTAATAATAATGATTGAAATAATCAACACAAAGCTAAATCATCAAAAGAAAACTTATTTCTTGGACTCGAATCACAAGAAATACTTAGATGTTAAATGCAAGGATCGCCGAAGGAAGTTTAAGAATAGATCAGAGTGTAAAGTACTCAGAATTATCGAACTATGTGGTAAATTTAAGTATCTAAGTGTAGATTGATTTTGAATACTGTAGATACGCAGATGAAATTCTCATAATTTGGTACGGCACAGCTAAACAATTCGATAGCTTTTACAAATTGTTAAATCAGAATAAAGACTTAAATTTCAAGAAGGAAATATCGAAACCTTTCAATACTATGTGGAGACAACAATAACATAAAGTTAAATTTAAAGACTGAAGAGTTAAGCATTCTGAAAAATATTAGAAAGGACAAAGAGATTTACATAACAGACTCAGATAAAGGAAAACATTTAGTTGTAATGAATAGAGTTGATTAGATTAAGAAATTGGATGATTTGTTTAATGATAACTGTTATACTCAGTTAAATGTAGATCCCACAGCTAATCTTTGTAATGAAGTTAAAGAAGTATTTAAGTGTCTATTGGATAAAGGTTCGATAGATTATTCTCAGAAAATAGACATGATGAAAGAATCTTCCAGAACACCTAAACCGGAGGGACGTATTAAAGTACCCAAAGATAACTACCCAATGAGGCCAGTGATTAAGGCTTATGGCAGCCCCTTACACGGTCTTGCCAAATTCATGAATAAGATTGTTTCCAGATTTAAACTTTCCAGAGAAGATATAATTATTAGGAATTCTAATGAATTGCTCAATAAACTGTGACATTTATACAACAACAAGAGAAAATTTCATTTGTTTTCCCTAGATGTCGAGAGTATGTATACAAACGTCCCTGTGGATGAGACATTGTTAATTTTAGAGAAAATGGCTTTGTAAACAACAACATACTAGCATTTTACAAATTAAACAATACTGAATTTATGGATATAATCAGGTTGATAACCGATAACACATATTTTGTTCATAAAGGCGAATTTTTTAGACAAGTTAAAGGTTTTCCCATGGGTTTCCCTATATCGGGGACTCTATGTACCATCTTTATGAATTGTGTGGAACAAAAACTGTTAAAGAATCCCAGATTTGATTTTGAATACTATAGATACGCAGATGACATTCTCATATTTTGGTATGAACAGCTAAACAATTCGATAGTTTTTACAAATTGTTAAATCAGAATAAAGACTTAAATTTTAAGAAGGAAATATCTAAATTTTTTAGATATAAAGTTAACTAAAGTTGGTAATAGTCTTCGGTTGAAACATTATAAGAAGAATTTAAGAAGTGATTATATATTAAATTTCAATTCGGGTCATAGTAAACAAATTAAAAGGAATATTATTGAAAATTACATTAGGAGAATTGATGTGTCCACGAATTCCCTGGAAGACTTTGATAATAGCATAATTGATTTGAGAAATGTTTTGAGAAAGAACGGCTACAGTGATTCCATTATTGACAGTTCAATAAGGAATTACAATAAGTTTAATATAAAAGAGGTCAATGAACATAAGTCTAATAGGATCATGATACCATATTCAAACAGTAAGAGTATGGAGTTGAAAAGAATTTGTAAAAAATATATGATTGAATTGAGTTTTTCTTATAACAACAAATTGAAGAATATATTACGTGAAAAATTTATTCAGATTGTTAAGGAAAATCAAATGGGTTTAGTATATGCAATAGATTGTGGTTCTTGCTTCAATTTTTATATTGGAGAGACAAAAAGGACAATCCTTGAACGTGTTTGAGAACAAGCGGGTTAAGTAAGAAACAAAAGAACTGACATTTCAGAAGTCAGAAAATTCGAAAAAGTTTGGCCACCGGATTAGCTCAGTAGCGGATGTTCTGCACACGGAAAAGGAATCCAAAATTCGAAAAATTGTTAAAAGTATTACACTGGTCTGCGAAAAAAAAAAAATTTCTCCGGCAAAAGGTTGAAGAGCTGATTTACCCTAATTTAGGTGTGCTGAGTTCAAATATGTAAACCGTTTTTGCCTATCACGTACATTTTTTTTGCTATTTGAAATCCAAATTTTACACATTGTTGTAATTTCGATAGAAAACACCATAATAGAGAATATATGTAATTTTAATGGGACATGAGCAAATTACAACGAATATACAAAAAAGTAACATGTTCATTGCTGGATTGTATGAATCTCACTTCAAGAACACTATTGTTTGCTGCACTTTGATGTGAATGAACGCTGTGTTGATTTGCGTTTGTGTTCCTCAGTAGTTACAGAGGTACCGAAAGCAGGGACTACTTCTATCAAAACTCTTCACGTACTGCTTCATAATTCCCAATTTAATATGTAAAGGGGGCAATAACACATCTTGAGGATCAATTAATGGACGATTTACAATGTTTTTTTCTCCAGACACGAACTGTTTCCTCTTGGGTCACTCAGACACTAACCAGTGACGATCCCTGTCCCGAGAGTCCCACTCACACAGAAAACACGGGAACTTTATATATCCTCTTTGCTGCCCTAATACGAAACCGCACACTTTTAAAACTCAGCACAGTAACCATCTGTGTTCATTGTAGTTCAGTTTCTGCAACACCATAGATAAATTGTGATAGTTTTCACGAAGAGATGTTGAATGGGCGACTGGCACTGAAGCGACTGGCACTGAACCATTGTGCAGAAGAACACCTTTGAGACTTCTTTTACTGGCATCAATAAATAGACGCCAGTCCTTTGCTTGGTAAATAGTTCCAAGACGACGAATCAAGCCAGGGATATCACAGCAAAACACAAGTTCGTCTTCGTGAACAAAAAACTACCGGAATTCTTCCTCTCCGATTTCTGTAACAATATGAATTTGTCCCAGGAAGTAAAAGATTTCTCTCTTTAAATCTTGATCCTAAAAGTTCACTCTTTTCTTTTCTGAGGCCTAGGTCACGCACCAAATCATTTAAGTCACACTGATTATAAAGATGTGACTTATCCTCAATATCTGGTAGAAAGGTATCATCATCACCATCCTCCGCACTTGAAGATGACGAAGACACATTCTCTGGTAACTGTATTGGTGGTTTTGGGACAGGAATATCGGGTCCATGTGGTACGGGAGTTATGGCAGATGGAAGGCAGAGATACACAATGTGCTTTTTGTTTTTCATATTGAACCCGGACACTTTACCTACACAAAAATAACAGTCGTCAAAGTGATTTGTTTGTTCCCGCCAAACCATTGGGATTCCGAATCGCATTGATGGCAACAACCCTTTGTACCATTGCCGCAGGTTTTCTACACACGTTTTACACATAATATGGGGTGCGAAATTCTTGTCCTGATCACCTAACTTCATGTTAAAATATGCCAAGTACAGGCTTTTTATAAATGGTGTTATATTTCGCTTCTGGCCTTTACTTGTATATTGGCCATATATATATAACAGAAAGAGTTGTGATTGTTCACACATTTTCGCATCCGAACATCTCTGCCACTTGCCATTTTAACACAAACTAACTCACTTATTCACTCAATCGACTTCAAGTGCACGTTGTAACATACTAGACAAAGGCATGACACACGTTCTCAGACTCCTCTCAGACTAAGGAGGAATGCGATCATGGCGTTTTTACCTTGTCTGACACTGCGCATGCGCGAACTGCAACTGTTCTATTTGTTGTTCCGGTGATCCTATATGATTACCTACTCCTCTCCAAAACACAGCACATACAATATTTTCTCTCAGACATGTCCATACCTGCATTCCATACAATCAAGCCAAACCTCATTTACAACAACGAAGCTCAATTAGCATACACATGAGACGGATTTATAACAAATCTGTATGTGATACGAAACAACTGGTATTTTTTTTTATATAAGGACACTAAATGTAACTTATATCACATACAATTATTTTTGCCGGAAAATCTTCGCAGGCCGGTGTGATCATTCGATACACTAGAAGGAGAAATTTTAACCGTAGTGATGGAGCAAAATTAGATAGTAGATTTATTTCGTTAATTGAGAATTTATTAAATTTTGATTGTTCAGACAATTATGTTTTCTTTTGATGAATTGGCTTTGTATTGATTATTTCAATCATTATTACTACTATGTGATATATCTGTTGCTTTACTTTGTTTTTGTATTCGTGCTTATCCTTTGTTTTCCACAGTTTTCAGTAATTAGGCTTGTTAAGGAATTACCGAATAAATTCAGAAAACTCGTCTTGTCTTTATAGATTTTGTATTTTTTTCTTTCGAGATGAGGAGGTGAGTGTGGGCTTATTAATTAGTGGATAACTTGGTGCTAAGCTTGCTACGACGTTGTGTGACTTGTATCGCAGTTCAGGGTGGCCATATTCTATAGTGATGTCTTTCTGTCTGATTATCTATCAACACTGTACATCCATTCTGCATCTCTAGGAAATTTGTGACTTTTGCCATCAAACTTATCATAACTTTTTTTTACTTCATTTATAACTATTTTTTTAGTACCATTTTTCATATTCTGGAAATACATCTATGTCCATATCTGGCTAAAGTCATGAACTTTTTTTTTCAAATATAGATAGAAAAGTCGTCCGTCGTGAGATTTTTGTCGTCTGTATATAGTAGTACCACTACTATAAGTAAAAAAATAAATAAAGAAAAATAGTCATAATATATGACAATTAGGTGGATCATTAGGGCACACCATCTGTCTCACCATGTAAAGGATAGAGATAGTTTTTAATTTCTTATTTAATCTTTTTTTCACCTTAAAAAAATAATAGGCTAAAATAAGAAAGAAAAGCTTCAAAAAGAAAAACAAACCTAAAAAACGAATTTTTTGTTTCTTATTTTGCTTATTTTTTTTTTCATTTCAGGATAAATAAATCAACGAAACTAAGAAAGAAAAAATATTACAAAGAAACAAATCTAAAAAAATACTTAGAATCGCAGAATCGTATATTTATAGGAACATTGAAACAATCGAATGTTAATTCTTCTTTGTTACTTTCTTTTATTTATTTCTCCGTGAATGAAAAACATTAAAACAAATAAGAAAAAAAAAATTCGTTTTTTCGCCTTCAGTCTTCATCAACCCTTTCTTGGTACCCAACTACTTTTACAGTTTAAAAGTTTATAATGATGTTCAACTATGAGTCAGGGGTGGCCAAACTTGGCGCATTGGATGATAACAAGTGGCGCATTGCATCCTTTTGGTTGTCAAAGTAGAATCGTCGTTTGTTTTTGTTTCTGTATTTTTTTGGTTGTTAAAATTGAGTTGTATGGTGCAACTGAACTCGTCTGTGAAAAAATTGGCGCATTGTATGCTTAAGGTTGGTCACCACTGAATTAAGTAATGTTCTTAAATTCGAAATTAACTTTATTTTTAATGTATATTAAAATGGAATATAACTTAATACCCACAGTACTTTAAGATACGAATCGCTTACATTGAAGATATATCAGAGAAAATGATTGTTTCGTGGAAATAGTATAGCAAGCTTTTCGATGGTGTATTTCGAATATTTTTGAAATGCGACAATTCATCTGCAAGTGCTATTGTTATTTATGTCGTCATACAAATGAGAAATAGAGAAAAATTTAGAAAAATCAAATGATGATAAAGAAATTACTAGCTAGATGTAACTGTAAGAAATTACTATCTAAGGACAAGAATTTTTAATTTTGAAACAAGAATTGAAATGAAGCACATAGTTCCTCAAAAACTAATGAATCCAAAGGAATAAGATCAAAGGAATACATAAAAATAGGGATTATTGATAATTTCCTACTAAAAGATTAATAAATAAAGAGGAAAATATTAAGAAAAGTTGTCATCGGGAAAATGATAAGTTGGTCATGCCCACTAATCGCTCTGTGTCCTAGCGAAGCTTCTGTGGGAAGACGCTGGACTCGATGGTTGCGTGAGGGCACTCATTCACGTCACTAGTCGACCCAACAGTACTAATGGTAGAGACAATCAGTTTGCTGTGAGGCAAGCCCTAACTGTTCCTACAGCTTCACTCTCCATAATCCATAGAGTTAACTAGTTGTTTCCAGCAACGGTATTTGTCTCCAGCATTTGTCCAATATTTGTCTCCAGCATTTGTCCAGTATTTGTCTCCAGAGGAATTGCAACCGCTGGGCTTCATCACCGTTGTCCCTTACGTGGCCTGCTTTTAATAATCGAGCACAAGAGGCCTAAAACATGGTCTCGCATTGTGTTTAGTGATGATTCTCGCCTCTGCTTTGCAGCAGATGATCATCGCAGTTTCACATAGAGTAGAACTGGTCGGTGCTCAAATCTAGTTGCTGTAATGATAAGGGAGTTATTTCTTAAGACACCAGATCTCCTATGACTGTGATTCAACGAACTTTAAATGCAAAGCGATTTTCGTGGAGGATATCCTGCAAGCCGTTGTACCTTGTGTTTCAGCCTGCCAGGATCAATTTTCGAACAGGATAATACACGTCTGTACACTTCCTACATACAATTTGAAGAACTCTTTGAAATTCTCTTCCCCAGACCCTTTCGATAAATATAATATCTGGGAAATGCTAGAAGTCAACTGCTTCCATCATCGAACATCCGGCAAACGGAACAGCAGTGGCAGCCAAATTGGTATAAAATCCTTGAGACAGCAACACGACATTTTTCACTCCATGCCAAGTCGTATGTCCGCATGAATAGCAGCCAGAAGCGGCTAAACGTAGAGCTAATATTATAACAACGATGCTTTTATTTTCCAATGAAAATATTTCTGACATTTGAAAGAACTCGAACCACTTCATCCAAATGGTACCTAGATAATTTCATTCACTTTGGACTCTTCCTTTCTGGTGCTCTGATTTTTTTTTTGACACAGAGGGTATTATCTTTCCCTTTCTTAAGTTCTTCTTTCATAATTTCTACAATTTTTTTTTCCTTTTTTTTTCTTTATTTCTGCTGCATCAAGTCTTCAACATATATATATATAGGGTTTCGCAGATCGATAACATTTGTTTCTTACCAAGAGATTCGTCATTAAATAAGCTTTTTTTTAATTGAACGTAAACGTCTCGAGATAATCGAGGTTTTCTGCAGCTGGAAGAGATGATCGAAAAGAGGTGATCACAACAGAAAAATCTTGAAAACATGAAGATGAAAATTGGCCTCGACTGACTTTCTTTTAGCACTTTTGTCTGGAACTGACGAGTATTTAAAATAAAACACTATTTTATTTGACTCTAAATTTATGTAGCTAAAAAAAAAAAGCTGATTGCAATAACTGAATCCAAGCCATCCACAGTAGTCCAGATGCAAGGAAACTTTTTAAACACTGCAGACGATTTTCTTCCCTTGTAAATCTATTTTATTTTGATAATTTAAATACGAGGCTGTAACTTAATGTCTCTGAAGGCAGTGTTTAGAATAAGGTGACATCTCTATGGAGGGTAGCCAAAGGGGTGATAAATGATGTTATTTCCTAGAATTACTACAACTTCTGGTAGAATTAGAAATCAACTTTAGCATTATTGAGTTTGAGTTTCTTTTTTCGTAGTTATGTTCAAACTTGTGTTATTAAAAACAAAAGCAAGTTTTGCTCCTTTTCTGCGTTTCACTGAGTTTTGCATGAATTAAAACTAGTGCAAATGATTTAATGTTTCTACTCATTTTTACAATTAAGACAGCAAATAAGATAATATATTAAGTTCCTGCATGATGTGAACAGCAGCAGAGAAAAAAGAAAAAAAAAAGCATCTGATAGACTTTCTCACTGTAAGAACAATCATCTCTCTTGGAAATCAAGCAGCGCGGCATCTTGTTTTGCATCTTGTATATCTTTCTTGAGTTGTATATTTTTATCACTGTCCTCGATGCGAGCCTACTACGGAAATGTTCGACTGTTCCCCAGGCTCTTTATTTGGTCTGGAGCTGGACGGAGAAACCCATTAAGTCTCCTTTACCTTATATCTGTGGTATCCTATGCCCGCCAAGATATACCATGTACTGGATAGCCCAGCCAGAGCAATAGCTTCTTGCCGAATGATGAAATGTCCTAAGAGGCATAAAAAAAAGAGAAATAAGACCATAAAATAATATCGAGAGCCTCCTCCACGAACGAGCTCACTGGAGAATACCTCTTGTTCATGCTCCGACTTTTATACACGTCGAAGTCTTCAATCTCGACTGAGCAGCAGCCAATGGCGTAGAGTATACTCCGCCTTCTGAAATCTCCCACAGAGACTCCAAGTAACAGGGACAGTGATTCTGAATAAATTCCAAATAATGTAAAAATTGCACTTTTTCACCATTTCATTTTGTTTAACTTTTTTCCACTTTTCATTAAAAATAAAAAGTCTTTTATTGCTAACTCGCCTTATTATTTATTACGATACCTTTCTAAGTCATAAACATTCAGAGGAAATTCAAAGAAAAATGGGTTTTGGTCAGTTTTTGATGCTTCTGGACCACTGTGCCACTGTCCAAATGGTTTGACCCTCCAAGCGCAATCGCCTCAACACCAGTATGAGGCACCTTGCAGTATGGAGCAAGGAGCAAGCGCACCCGATGCAAGAATTCCTTTTTATAATTTTCTGTAAGCAATGATCGGATATCTTGTTATCATGAAACTAATCTACATAATGTTAGCTTTCAGGTGATAATAAACATTTGTTTTATCTCTGAATCGCCTGTCAAGATAAATAATAATGTTTTCTATGTGGGAACACTTTCAATCATCCCGTCGGGAAGCAGAAAACCTCGATTACCTTCTATCACCTCCCAAAATACTGACCTTTCCTCCTGGATCACCCTAGATATAAATTTAAAATGTTCTTAATTAAACCAGGTAATTCTTAATTCGTAGGAAAAACTTTAATGGGTGGCAAGGTATACTACCAAACATTTTATATCAAACAATGTATGCAACTGAAGCGTTTACATTCTACGACAGAATGAGGAACTTCGCGCTACAAGCACCAGAGCTGTTGCACGTAGCGTAGATTTGAGCCAAAATATCTTATGAAGAATTTTGCACAAGGAGCAATTACATCCATTCCATTTACAGAGAATTCATGCATTGAAAGCTGAGGATTAACCTCAACGCATAGACTTCTGCTGCTGGTTTAAGCAACAGAGTGCAGTTTAGTTTCCAGCACATGTGCTCTTCACAGATGAAGTGTTTAATGTACACAATGCTCATTATGAGCAAACGCAAATCCACACGCTAAATGGCCATATGCTTACTTGCAACGAATCTCTCCAAATCTTTGGCTGGATAGCGTCAACTAAAGCCCTGTATTACCAAATAGCGACAGCTTTTTCCCAGGGATTTGCCGACAAAGGTGCTCTGCTATTGGTTAGCATACCATCACGGGACCAGAAACCACCGTTTTGGAGTCATATTACTTAGTACGCTGTATGTGTACATCTGTTCTCTGTTTCTTCAAAGTGTGGAAAATATTAAAATAGCAGAGCTTTTCTGTGTATTTAATTGTTCCAATGGGGCTTCGTCATCAATGGCGTTACTTAGAATCCCACAACGCCATCAGATTCTGTTCCAACGAATTTCAAGAACTTTCTCCAAAACTAATAAAAAATTAAAAGCATGCAATAATTATAATATCATCATAAAGTTTAAAATAAAAATAACAAATGAAAGCGAAAATAAAAAATAAGTAAATAATAAAAAATATAAAATTAAATAAAAATAATAAAATTAAATAAAAACCGACCAATAGAACCAATCATAAAATAACAATTAGAACAAGAACTTAAAATAAAAGCATAAGTAGTAAGAAAAAAACATACAAAATAAAAAACAATTACAAATATCAATAAGCTAATAAAAAATTGGAAGACCAAAACAATTGTTTTTATTTTTAATATTTTTAACTTATTTTTTATTTTATTTGTTATTTTATGATTGGTTTTATAGATCGTTTTTTTACCGACCCATTTATGAGCTATTTTGATAGCGATCAAAATCGGTAGCTACTGCATTTGTTCTATCCGTCCGTCTGTTCGTATCTGTCCATCCCTTACAACTCCTGAACGGAAGGTCTGATCGAGAAACGGATTTCACCATTGTGTTCAGAGGCCCAAACAATAGGGTATTTTCAGGGACCAACGTCCCCCCAATGTTCGAGATGTTTGACATTGTTTTCATTGGATTTCCGATATTAGCTTAAATATTAGAAATGCAACTATTTTAGTTAACAGCTATAGCTTGACTCGGACTCATATACTGAGGGTTATCGATTCAAATCCGTATATTTGTTTTTGTTTTATTTCGCATTAAATGTTTTTTTTTTTTCATGTAGCTCGTTGATTTTATTGTAAATTTAATGTAGTTTTATGGAAAAAAAATTATCTGGAAACTTCTTACAACCCAATTAATGTAGAAAAAAACTTACCGTGCACCAAAAATTTTGAAAAAAAAATTCTGAGAATGCACATAAATAAACAAAGGTTCTCGCACCCTGAGCTACCATGTGGGGAATCTGAGACAGCTGTTTCAGCCTTATTAAGCTTCTTTACTCAGATTTACCCTTGATGGTAGCTCAAAGTTCCAGAGAAAGAAGAGGTAACCTTTTCGGCTTCTCGGAATGGTCCTTCAAACAAAATCAAGCACTAACAACAACTCACTGTTCATCGCACAGCCTCCAGCAACCGCTGTTCACTAAAGCATTTGAGAATGCATATTAAGTGCGAGAACCATTATTTATTTATAGGCATTCTCAAAAAGATTTTTCAAAACTTTTGGTGGACGTTAAGCTTTTTATTTACATTAAATGTATATTTTTTTGGGTTCTCTATCCTTTCTTAATTTCTTTATTACTCAGCGGTTGCTGGGACAAAGATTTGGGGCTGTGCGGTGCACAGTGAGTTATTGTTGGTCTTGATTTTGTTTGAAACGCCATTACAGGGAGCCAGAAATGTTACCTCTTCTTTGTCTCGCAATTTGAGCTACCATCAACGCTAAATCTGACTGAGGAAGCCTAATAAGGTTGAAACAACTGTCTCAGAGTCCCAACAGGAACTCAGGGTAGCTCAGGGTGCGAGAACCTGTGTTTATTTATGTTCATTTTCAATATTTTTTTCTGATTTTTTTTTTTACAACACAACTTCAGTGAGTAAGTTTCTTTTTTAAAATTCTTCATATCATTGACTACGAAAATTATATTGTAAATTT
>JAFIDM010011233.1:19623-41261 GCA_023159025.1 Thereuonema tuberculata | reverse complement strand
GGGAGTGAATCTTTTTGAAACTTGGCATGGATATTTAAGGACAAAGAGATGTAATTTTTTTCACGTGAATCCATGTCAAGAAATTCGTGTAGTTCTTGAACAGATATTAAAAACGAAACTGCTTTTCTATCAAAATCTTGCAGCGTTTTAATGTGCTTATTAATCATATAGTGTGTTCATAGTAAGATTAAAAAAACATTTTGATTTCAGACTTTTTAAGTACCGTAATAATTCTATTTTACATTTAGCAGGTATTTTATTTTAACAAAAACGTTGTATTGTAAAGACGTTGGTTTTTTTTTTTTTTTTTTTTCCACGACTCAAAAAAATTGAAAGTAAGATTTTAAAGAAAGTAGATTTCAATTTTTCACTCGTCAATGTTTATCCTTGAGGCGAAACATGTCGTGTCCTACATGTACTTTTAATGTGCTTAAATGTTTTTTAAAGAACTATTTAAGTGTGTTGGCCTTTTATTTTATTTTTAAATCAATATGTATGCACGTTTAAATCTATAAATCCTGAATCAAAAAAGTGCGAGGAGTTTGGTCGATATGTAGTTGACTGAGAAATTTATCTTAATTGTAAACAAAAGGCATTATCTACTGATGAATCTACTGGTTTTTAAAGGAAAACCAACCTTTCTGACGTTTCATCTGTAGATGTCAAACATGTTCAGCACTTCAGATCTACTAATCAACTTTCTTTCTTCTCTGACGGCTTTCTTCTTGACTGGAGGTTATAGAGGTTAGGAAGTCGGCGGCAGCTCTGAAGATGTCTGACACCTAAGAGACAAAACGTTAGCAAGGAAGTTTTACTCGTTAGATGAGGTGTCACTGAACAGCGATTAAGATTCGTTGGACAATGGCTATAAAATCACTTAACTTTTAAGATTAATTATTGGTCTTCAATTAACTTCACAGGCTGTTCACATTGAATATTTGACTAAGTAACTGACTGAGAGAATCCTGACCCAGTCTCCCCCAATTTTTTTTCTAGTTCAGTATTTACGGTCGGATGCCCTTCCTGTCACCAACCCAGATCAGCTGGAAACCCAAAGATGCCATAGACGGCAAAAGACGAAGGAGAAAACAACACAGGAAAGCAAACATCCATGTCCTGAGCCAGGATTCGAACCCAGGTCCTGCCACATCGGCCACAAGGTAGACCGAGGAAGAAATGAGATGAAGACAACAAAGGTAGGTGAATCTTTATGAAGACAACAAAAGGGAAGACGTTATGAAGACAACAAAGGTAGGAAAAACTTTAATTGCCTCTATACAAATGTAGCCTCCTATTACATGTAAGTTCTTTACAAGTCTTCAGTGTCTGCCTAGTTTAACTCCAGGACATTTGATACGAATTGTTAATTTTTCCTTAAAATTTATATTTCCTTAAATCCTGTGTAGAATGAAGATTTTCTCCCAAGAGCATCACTAAAATACATTCAAGCAACACTAATGTACTTAAAATCCATATTTTTCTTTTTTTCTTTTAGTAATTTAAAGGGTTTTTAGCGTTTTTTTTACTGTTTAAAACAGTTAAACCCAGAGTAATTATTCACAGCCTTTGATTGCAGAAACACAATAATCCACAGTGTATTCGTAGTAACATTGTACTGTTATAGTTTAAGGAACCTAGAACCTAGGAACGTTCAATACCCTTTGTAAAATGTCCATGCTTCCTAAATTTTATTAGGGGTGTTTTAAAAAACAAAAATATAATATATACCTTTATTACTTAAGAAATTGTTGAAAATTTAACTTTGTCATTACCCCCTTACTACATCAAGATTAAAATGAATTTTGTATAAGCAGGCTTGTTAATGTAAAAAAAAGACACCTAAAAATAGGCAAATTTTTTTATAATCGAAATATTATACAAACATTGGTTTGTCAATAGTAGTTTTGTTAGGAATTGCATGGCATTTAATTAAGGCTTTTTAAAGCTTTACGAATAAAAAGGCTTTAAATAAAGTTAATAAAATTGTTAATTTGCGTAATTAAGGTGACCAACTTTTTTATAATAAAAAGGAGGACACAAATAAATTGAAGAAAAAAAATATTTTATAATATTCATTGCAACAATAATACACTATAGTAAGATAAATGCTTTTAAAAACATTTGTAACATTTTATATTGTAAATATGCTTACATGTCTATTAATTATTTTAATGAGCATTTTTCCATTGAATGATTGTTTTGTTAATGTATCTTCTAACAATATATTGGAAATATCTGAACTAAAAATATCCTTCATATTGAATTTTACAGCAAGTGCTGCAGCTAGAGTATCAACATTCAATCTCGATTTCTCACTTGTCCAAAAATCATTATCATTACCTATTGAAAAAAGTGTTTCAACTGCTGCATTAGTTCCAGGGCGGCACAACGTAAATTGAACAAGAATAAATAAATTTTCACATGGAATATGTGCATTTTTGAAATGGGTGAATATTTCCACCCATCTTATCACTTTCAACATGATGATTTTTCCCATTATATTAATTTTTCAGAATTTAAATATACATTGTCTTGTAATTTCTTCAAACAGACAATTGTTTATTTTAATGTCTGGCATTTCTTTAGATAAAAAGATTCAATATTTGTCCAATATACTTGCGGTGAAGTAAAAAAATACCATTGAAAAGTGTTATTTCTTGTGATGTTTGTATCAGACCATTCATCGATATATTGAAAACATGTTTGGTAAAAATTCTGCCCTTCTTTGATAAACTTTTCCGTTATGCTCGTATTTGATTCCTCTAAGTCTGGCAATTTTCTTTTTATAATTAAAATATAATTCAAATATCGAAAAGAAGGACATATAGGAGGACATTTTTCGAGGGAGAACAGAACTTACAAAAAGAAGCGACTATTGGTCACCTTAGTGTAATGAACAAGTGACGAGATCTGTATCAAGATATATGTAAAAATTCAGCATTAAAGCTTAACCATTGTGTTACTTTATCTTACTTTCCGCCCACTCTATATATCCAAATAACTCCCTATTTTAAATTGTCAATAACTTTCTTAATAATTGGTGCATTGTAATGAAACAAGTTTTGTAGTGAAGCTTAAAATGATACAAATCCTTTGCAGTGAAGCTTTAAACTCCACATATGCACTGGCATTTTGCACAAGTGTTTGTAATTTCCTGGGGATAGCTTCGACTGGGTTGAGCAGGTTCTCCTGTGATACGTTAGTGAGGACATGGCAAATGCGATCCTCCAATGCATCCAAAGTTTTTGATTTGGTGCAGTAAACCTCGTCCTTCGCCCAACCCCACAGGAAGAAGTCGCATGGGGTGAGGTCGGGGCTCTGTGCCGGCCACTTACACGGACCACGGCGACCCAACCAACTTGCTGGGAAATGTTTGTCAAGCCAGTCACGGATGTCGAGTGCAAAGTGTGGTGGAGCACCATCCTAAATGAAAATTAGGTTATTCAAGTTATCCCAGGTGGAGATAATAGGCCTAATTTCATTTCTTATCATGGCTAGGTACCGTTCTGCATTCATGGTGTCTGGAGGAATGAATGGACCCACAACTTGGTTGAATGTTATGCCACACCAACATGAAACACTACTTCGTTGCTCCAAATGACATTGTTGAGCAACTTGGGCTTCATACCAACCAAGCATGATCTTGCCATACTCCATCCGATGGTCACAATCTTCCAGCGATAGCTCTTGAAGGCAGTGTGGCTTCCATGGACGAAAACTTAAATCTTTTTTCAGAACATTTCTGATTGTGTAGCGGGTAAGACCACTTTCACGGGCGGCTTGTTGTGTTGACTTTTGGGAACTCCTGCTGAACATATCCTGTACCATTTGCACGTTTTCCTTTGCCCTGACTGTCGAGTATCCATCACAGATCCCGTGTTCATCAGTTTATGGCAATTCTTGATGGTCTTTGGATCCAATGTAGCGTGAGGCCCATGCATAGTCCGGCACCATCCCTGCTCTTGCACAACGGAATGCCAGACTATAACGGGAAGCCACCTGAGCTCTTTCCTGCACTGTGATGCGATGTGTCGTTATAGATCAGGCTCTATCAATGTAAAGAAAACATGTGTTAAGTTACATAAAAACATATTCATATATACAAAAGTTACAAGCATTTTACAATAGGGAGTTGCTTTCCGCTCACCCAATATAGCAGAGGTCTTGTTTAATTTTCTCAGAATTTTTATGGTACTAAAACTCCTCCACCATACATTAAACCACAAAATTCCGCAGATGGCCCTATTTTTATCTTTAATCCTAAACCACATGCAGCATCAATTTGTTATTTCTTCATTGGATTAATTCTAGGGTTGAGCCCACGTTTGTTAAAGTCATCACCCTTATAGTTTATCACATAATCACCATCAACGTCAATGATTTAATTAGATATCAACTTAGATACAACCCCATTGTTTATTAATGTTCCTGGTTCACCACTCGTTTTCTGAGTACCAGCATAACCAAAGGCTACAGGACTGACAACTCTATAGTTTCTTCTGAAACTATAGTAGTGTTCTAGAAATTCTTTCGAAACGCCATATCGAGTCCAATACGCTTTCTCCAAAGCCTGAGTGAACATATTTTGATTGGTATCAAAAGTGATACCATCTGTAGTAGCATTTAAAGCTAATTTATTTAACATCAAAAATTTTGAATTTGTTGAATTAATATATTCTGTTTCTGACATATATGCATCAGTTAAAATGTGCTCTTTTTCAAATTTAATCACCAATTTTCCAAGAATTCTAAAAATTGAACAAAACAGAACATTGGCATCCCAAGACCAAGCACTAATTCTCTGCCCTGCCTTATAAAAATCTAGTTCACCATGTTTTGGTTTAAAAATTCCTTTAAGATTAAACCTGATAACACGGCCTTCTGGATTATCAATTCCTGAAGTCGCTTTAAAAGCCGCTTGATAATTTTGATTAGTAAATTTGGTATAAAACTCTTGTAAAGCGGTTAAAATTTCTGGAGTATCCCACAAATTTAAATTCATTGATTCATCAACATTTGTTGAAAACCAAACTTTACAAATTGACTTAACTAATGTTTCCTTATTGAAGCCAAATGGGTAATATGGCTGTTTACAAAAGTAACGAGCACTTAAAACTTGTAGTGTCTGCATTGGAATCTTTGGTGAAAAATGATTCCTATGCCAGATGATGCGGCATAATATGAGTCTACCCAACTTAATAGGATGCCCTCTCTTGTTAACAGGTAAAATAATTGTATCCGAATTAGTAACACCTGACGAAAAGTCATGATTAACACAACAACTTGATCCCAAATTTAAACTTGTTATTGTGTCGTCAAAAGCTGCAGAAGGCAACAATGTATTTAACAAGAGATAAGAATCTTTTGGTACCTGTTGTAACTTATCTGTAATTTTTACATCTTTATCATACAAAACTATCTCTTTAATAGTCTCTTCCGGAAATGTTAACCAGGTCTGCATATGTTGATAGAAATCCTGGTCAAGTTTTAATTTTTCCTTTAAAATCCTAGCCTGATCACAATTATCAGTTACAATATATAATTTTTTCGGTGTGTCGACTTAATGCCACGATTTGAAGACTTTCCACAGATGGAACGGCTCCATTACCGGTAACCAAATATAACACACCAGTCTCAGGTGTGACTGTATCTCTCAAATATTCCCCCTGATTAGAACGAACAGTATTGTTAGAAGATTCAGTAAAATGATCTGAACTATTATGTGTAAATGTTATAACTGTTCTTTTTTCCAAATCTGGCACCTCATCAATATCAAAAAAGCAGATAGAATCAGTTTTATCACTATGGGCACGCATGTTATACCAATAAACTCTGTTTAACATAGCAACTGTGTCCTTTGTATTTCGAAAATTTACAAGTAAAGTATGTTTACCAAGTTTATTCATATCTATATAGTTACCTATATATAAGCCCTCAGATGGTTCACGCACCTTTGTCTGTTTAATATCACCAACAAGGAAAATTTCCTTGGCTTGATTTAAATATGCAACAGTCGCCAAAAATTCATAGGGTAGACTGGTGAATTCGTCTACAAAAATTCTCGAGTGTCCTCGAGTCTCCATAGCCCTATGAGTAGTCTTAAAAACTAAATCATACTTCTCCCCGTTAGATTCAAGTCCGGTATAGTCTGAAATCAATTTTGTGAAAGGAGCCAATATAAGATCAGAAGTAGTGGCAAGTTTTTTAATTAAATAACTCTTACCACACCCTGGCCCAGCTTCCACATAATGAACCTTACATATGTTTAAATTCATTTGTTGGCATAGATTTTAAAGCCTTTTCTTTAACACTCTTTAACCCTCCCGGATCATTATCTAATAGAGATGTTTTGAAAGCCTTAATTTGGTCTTCATTTAAACCCAATGTCACTCTAGCTTCTTTATGCTCACATCTAATAATTTGGTCACCAAGTTGACCCATAAGTGCCAAACAAATGGGACATGATGGAATATCAGCCTCGTAAGGGTTGTCCAAATATAAGCCCACCGGTAGAATGATTGATTCATTTTCTCCACAGACCTTACCAATTTGTAATTTCGCCCCATCCGGCTCTAAAACCAATTTATCAACAAGATTCCCCGCGTATATCCAATCCAATAACATAGTAATTGGAAAGAGCAATCTGCGAACAGCGGTTCTAAAAATGGCCGCAGATTTTTCAAGAATTGACCCAACCCCCCAATATTATCTTCTATTCTTCTATTCACATCAGTCATTGAAAGAACTTCTAACAATGTAACCAATGCTAGGTCTGCAACCCTATTCTTTTCTAATGACCACGGTTTGACCAACTCTTTTGTAATTAAAGTTATCCTTCCCATCCTACGTCTAATATATGTCATAGCATTATTTAAATTTAAAGATTTTGGGTCCAATGCCAATAGGTAATTTCTCACATCGTAAAATTCGTCTTGGCAAACTGAAAAATACGTCAATGGTTCATTCACCCTCCCAGTGTTCTTATTAATACAATTATATATGTCCAAAACTTTCACATATTTTAGATTATCTGGTAGTTCTACTTGTCTTACAATAACCTCTGGGTGGTTGCACCTATAGATTTTAAAAGTTGCAAAGGGACCCAACCTAGATGATATCTCAACTGCCAGTGTCACATTTGGAAACTCCCTAGATACAATTACAGGTTTCCTCAAAATAGTTGACCATGATTTTGTTAAATGGGAATACCCATTACAATACCCATTCGTTTTTTTCAAAAATATATAAATATACACACAAACAAAAAAATATAAAAATAAATATATTTACATAAAAATGGAGCCTTTCGAACCCACATAGAGGTTCATCATCATGCACCTTTTTTATTTCATCTTTTTTTATTTTATTATGATCAACAGGATAAGACAATTTGCTATCTAGACGGTATCCCAAATTAATATCGGTATCACAAAAAATTTTTTTAAGGAGCTCATGCAGCGAAGGATGAAACGGAAATGCTGCCCAAACAAGTCCATTTTTCTCTTTTTTAGGTGTGGGATTATAGATGTTATGAATACATTTTAACATAGTGTTTTTAATAAATTGGCTCGGGTAACCCCGTTCAAGAAAAAGTTTTTTAATTCTTTGCAAAAGTTTATCAAAACAATCTTCACTGGAACAAAGTTTAAAAGCTTTATTAACCTTCATACTAATAAGGTTTACTTTTGCTGACAATGGAATAGACGAGGAAAATAAAGTGATATTATTACCTGCAGTAGGTTTCGAATATGGCTCAGTGGAAATCGATTTATTATCCATCCTAATCAACACGTCCAAAAAAGGTAAATAGCCATCTTTCTGTTTTTCTAAAGTGAATTGTATATCTTTCTCTATGGCATTAAATTGATCTAATATTATTTCTTCAGAATTAGATCCAGCAATAATAAAGATATCATCAACATACCTTTGAAAAAAGGATGTTGAATTGTCAAACAAAGTAAAGAAGGAATATTCAATAAATTGCATGGAAATTTCTGCAAGAATCATTGAAGAAGGTAGCCCCATAAATAACCCTGAATGCTGTAAAACAATATGACCATTACCTATGAAAAACTGATTAGCAAATAAAAACTCAAGGCAAATAAGGCAAATAATTTCATGTGTTTAATTAGAATTTTGATCTTCAAAATGAAATTCTATCACCTTCAAAAGAAATAAAAAGTTAACTGACGTGAATAGATCTTTAACATCAATCGAGAAAAAAGTACTATTCTCTTCTAAATTTAAATTTCTTAGGTTATCACATAATTATTCTCCGTTTTTTACTGAACCTATTAGGCTAATCTTGAATTGCTGCAATCTTTCAGCTACCATTTTAGATACTCGAGAAAGTAAAGATTTGGAACAATTAATAATTGGTCTCGTAGCAAATTTTCCATCTTGATTTTTAGGTTTATGTACTTTTGGCATTACTCTCATTTTTGGAAAACTATAAACTTCAGATAAAATTTCTTCAGCAAAATCAACCTTCATTTTTATCGCCAATTCCTTTACATTTTTCTTCATTTCTTTTTTGATTTGATCCATATCACATTTTATTATTTTATAAACTTTATCATTCATAATATGACAATCTATCATTTGTATATAATCTAAGCTGTTTAAGACTACCGTTTTTCCGCCTTTGTCAGATGCAACAATAGTAATGTCCGAATTTTTGCGTAAGCTCTTGTAAGCCAAAATTTCAATAGGTGAAAAATTACTAACAGGTGAGTGGTTTCTATTCTGCATGATTAATGAACCAATTTTTCTACGTGTGTCATTCTTCTGTGCTTTATTCATCTTGCTTTTATTTAATGCCTCCTCTGTTATAGCTACAAATCTATGGATATTTCTTGGATTCTGTAGCAAATTAAACTTCAGACCTTTATTTAAGACCATTTTCTCTGCAAAAGTGAGCTGATAATTTGATTCGTTAATAACTGACGTCTCTTCTTGTGCGGACCAGTTCCATTTCTTTAAGGAGAGATTAGTTAATTTCCTAATATGCCTATCTTTTATTATTTCTGTTACTTTTAAAGCTTTTTCTGCTCCTTTACCTAATATAAGAACATAATCATAAGGTTTCAATTTACATTGAAGGAATTTAGATAAATTAATCAATTTCATAAATAAACTATTTTTCTTTCTATGATTCTCGATTAATCTTATACTGAGATATTGCCTTTCAATTTTTTTAATATATTTATCGACGGTTTTCTCATTAGCAAAAGGAATACTTATTTTCAAAGGATTAGGAATGAGTTGATTATGATTACAGCAATTATTGAATTTAATAGCTAAGTCAGTAGCGCTAATTTTTTATGCAGGTTATAAAATTCATTGACCTTTTGTTTGATATTATGGGGCAACCTATTCATTTCTGAAGGTGATGATCAGGATGGACAATATTTTTTTACAATTAAAATAAAAATACAGTGTAGTACTATTTTCAATTGGTTTATAATAATTTATTTAGTAGGCCTACTAATTACAATTAATTGAATATTATCTTATTTACAATTATTAAATTCTGTATGGTGCTATCTATTTACAGTTATTTACATAATTACAACTATTTACAAAACTAATTTATGAAGATATATTTATCTTATTTACACTTATTAAATTCTCTATAGTGCTATCTATTTCAGTTATTTACATATTTACAAATTATATACATATTTACAATTATTTTTCAATTATTCATAAAAATTTTTAATATTAAACTATTTACTAATTTATTTTACTATTTTCAATATTTCAATCAATGATGCATAAGGGATTAACAACTAATATTATACAAATTCTAAAGAATTTTATTAATCAAAGGTTTAAGGCAGGCTTGTTAAAGGAAAGGAATTTTAAACAATGCTGACCCCTTGGGCTACACAAGGGAGGGTCGAGATAGAACCTTATAAGAAAATAAAGGGGTTAATCCCTAGTCAAACATTAATATTTGAGCAATATTTTTACGTGTGTTTTAACATAGTTTCAAAAATATATAAATGCACCTTGGTGCATGATGATGAACCTTTATGTGGGTTCGAAAGGCTCCATTTTTATGTAAATATATTTATTTTTATATTTTTTGTTTGTGTGTATATTTATATATTTTTGAAACTATGTTAAAACACACATAAAAATATTGCTCAATACCCATTCCTAAATATTATATTTGTTCTATCACCAACCTGAAAAACTATATATAAATTATTAGGTGGCATATCAGGAAATAAAAGTTCATATGGCAGCAGTCCGTAACTATATGCAATTTGTGCCTGGGTCTTTTCAAATATTTCACACGAAGTATTCTCATTGAAGTTGTAAAAAGAATCCTTGAATACTAATGTGTTAGCCTCCACAGGATTCAAATGTATATTTGCAGGCATCTTATGTAGTTTTTCATAGTCCTTAAAATTTCAAGATGTTTCCAGTATCTCTTAACAACTGGTCTAATTCTATTAGTATCTAAATCTTGAGGTGCCGGCAAATAAACATTGTTATTTCTTTTTGATGCCTTAGTCTTTAAAGTCTTAGCGATATCATGTAGAGCTGGTCTTACAATCCTATCATAGTCTTTATTCTCCTTTGCCTGTACAAAATAATGTATATGAGGATTATTCATATACTTTCTAATCTCTAGCAGCAGCTCCAACAATTAGAGGGCGCTCGGAAGCATTCGATACCTTAAATTCTGATTCGAAAATGTCCCTTATCACATAACGACCAGCAACTAGTACCGGGTGATAATTGGTCACAGATTTTCCTCCAACAAAAATGAGAGGAAAGTTACAGAATCCAGCCAAGGCCTGTCGTTGACCAGGTGTCAAATTAACAGTAACCCTAATAGACAACTGTTAAAAGAGTTCTTCTGAAGTTGGCTGAAGCTTCAGATGCACCAAGCGTGGTTGCATTAGCAGCCAACGCAGTATCCAACACAGATTGGGTGTCCATGATGGGAAAGACTGGCTCCGCCCAATGAAAATGAGATTTAAATGTAAATTAGTCGCCACCAGATTTTAGTAAAAATATGTTACTATATGGGAGCGAATCCTTTACACTTTCCTCTTATGTCTCACTTGACGACGCAACTAATTTTCTTTTTGTTGCTGTCTTTCACATAACTACACACAACTTATATCTATATATAAGTTGTATAACTTAAGTGAGTTGATGTTCAGTGTTTTTTGAGTAAATCGTCAGTAATCGTCACATCTTATATCCCATTATTAATGAAATATCTAGTGTTCTAGATAGGATTGGCTATGCTTTTATATTCGTCGCACAATTTTTTTTCGCGCATTAATTTAGATATACAACTATTCTTCTATAAAATGTTAATATAGATGTATTTATTGTTTTTTTTTTCATAATATAATTTAATATAAAAAAAGTCAACCAAGTATTAAATGTGTAATGAACACTCTACGGAACGAATTTAGAATAAGTGACTTTCGTTCCTAGTTTGACTCCTTGATCTTGAATTCCTGTTATTAGAATTTTTCTAAATTTATGCAAATCGGTTTTTGCTTATTGTTTTATGCATAAATAGGCTTACATCTCTTGTAGGTTTATCACAATCGAATGTTCGTCGTACAAACTTAATTTAAGTAAAACAAATTATAAATTTAACATAAATCTCTCCTTATTTGGAAGTTTAAATGAGTTTTTAAATTTCGTTTACGAGAGGTTCAATTTTAATTTTGTTCGATAAGACGTTGTTAGTTATTGGATAGGTTCAAATTGTTTATAAAAACACAAAAATAAGCAATGAAACCCTAAACTAATATCTCAATTTAGTTACACATATTGTTAAACCAACATATTTCCAAATGAGGCATGACCCATGTGGGTGTATTCAGGTAATTGGGCGCTGGCTGCAAAAATGACGAAAAAATATATATGAAAAATTTTATCAGAACATTAATTTCTTTAAGAAAATAAAGTACGTGTAAGATATAATCTTACTAACTAAAAAAAATAAGAAAAAATTGTAAGTTGTATCGATTAAACAACATAACATCTTCCAAAATAACATCAATACAACTTCTAACACCAATATTTCTTTCTGTTCACAAAGAACTTTTTCAAGGCTCTACAAAATCTTAAAATGTAAGTTGTAGGTTAACTGAAATTCTTTTGTAATTAAAACAAATCAGTTAGATTTTGAGATTTTTATGAGAAAAATTATCGGAATTAATTTACTTTGAATTTAACATTTCTCATATCTGTTTATTGTTAAGAATCCAAAGGCAGCAAAAATCAAAGTGGTTGCAGGGTATCGGAGAATTCCTGTCTAAAAAGAATTGATTTTTGAAATCCATCTGAAATTGATCATTACTTGATACTTAACATACTTTTTCCATATTAATGATTACTATCTTTGTAACTTTCATTAGTCATTTCCAAAATATTCATTATTTTTATATATGTAAATACACTTATAAAGCCCTGTTTCCCAACATGGGGCAATTTGATTAAGGGGGGGCAATTGGAAAATGGATAATTTTTTTTTTTGGTTGTGAAAGTTATATCTAATTTGGTGGGGCATAGCATACTATAGGTACTTTAGGTGGGGCATAGCACAAAAAAGATTGGGAAACACTGGTATAAAGTATGTTGCATCAATCATTTTGGCTCTATTTAGTAAAGGCAATTACAAAATATGAAATTACTGTTAAGAAAGAAGTAGCAAATTCAAGAGAAATTGAATATTTTTTTTTTTAAACCATAAGATTTTTAAACATTAAGAAATTATTTTTTTAAATTTTTCTTTGAAAAATGATCAAGAAAATAACTATTTCTCGTCATCATCATCATCATTCAGCCATAATTATCTACTTATTTATTTATTTATTTATTCCGAAGTCCATATTCCTTATTAGGATTATAGGTCGTCTATCAATTGTCCCCATCCATTTCGGTCACCAGCAATTCTCCGTAGCTCACCCATACCTTCATCCATTACAATCTAGGAATTAAATGTCCCACATTACAAGGTTATAATGAGATTTTTAAAGATAAAAAATAAAAGTTTATCATAAAATCTTTTTTTTTTCTTTCTATTCTATTAAATTTTAACATTACTATTTGCAAACTATCAACAATCGATTGCTAAATATAAATATATCGAGGGTTGAGTGCTAAATTGTCGTAAGTGTGAAACAGAAAATTTTTAAGAAATTGAGGTTAAAGATTGGCATATTTATAGTACCCTTTATAACTCAGCCTAATAATTTCTTACACGGCTGTAAGTAGTTGAAAATATCAAATGTTTAGTCACACTACTTATATTGGCTAAAAATACTCTACAATCCGTGCTCTGTAACCATGGTTACTGTACTTACAATAGTCTTGCACTAAAACATGCATAACTAACTTAATGCTGTAGTGTTGTAAATAAACAAACAATGCATATTATTATAAAGTTCCTTTATTTTGGTTAATAATACATTTCCACCACTCAGTGTTAATTATCATTTTATAAAAGTACTGGGTATAAAAAACAGACTTACGTGTAAAAAAAATTCCAGTATTTTAATTTTTTTTTATGCCTCTATCAAAGAGAGTATCCCAATATTACTTGTGCGTAGTTGTGAAGTATTTGTTGACTTGTGCTTAAAATTCAAATTGCGAAGTCGAGTAAACATTTTCAATCCAATAATAAAGTGATTACTTCATTAAAGACGTGGCTTTATAGTTTGTAATTAATTTTGAAAAGGATTTCACTTTTCATAAAATTAATAATTGAAAAACACTATTTTCAAAATTAGTTAGGTAAATTACCCGCATCATACACTCTAATGATTAAATCTATTCCATACTTCCGTCCGGTGTTTGTGTGCATGCGGAGATGTCATAAGTGAAACATCCGAACTTATATTAAAATTTTTTATTTTTAAGCAGCATCTTTCAAAATTAATATTGTGTTGATATTTCTTTTTTTTTTTTTTATGGATTCACAAGTAATTACACTTTTATTCATTCCATGGAAAAAACTGCTACTGATTTAGTTACAGCACGTGAAATTTTTATTTCCGGGTTTTATAAGTTTGCCAGTTGAGATCTTTGTATATACAAATGGAAAATGTTGGCGTACATAAAAAATAAAAACAATATAAAACTATCTTATTTAAACACACGAGAAAAAATGTAAACAAATACAAATTCGGAGATTGAAAGCAGTAATTTGTTTATAATTTTCGTTACAATTTCATAAAACTAAAGTCGGTAAATTTATAAAATCTATCGACATTAAAAAAATTAACTCTATTAAAAATATTAACCTAGAAAGTTTAGGCTTTCTGTAGCATCATAGTTATCTTGATAAAAATTTTATATTTATATTTTGGGAGGGAAGAAATGTAAAACAGCCTCTAAACGGCAAATGCGATCGATTCGTAACAGTCCGACCTTGAAATGAGAATGAAAATTGGCGTGTAGGTCGAATTGCAATTATCAACAAAGCTAAACTTTGTTTGAATCCGCGTCTTTCGCTTACTTTCAGCATTCCGCCTTTGTTATGGCCAGGCGAGTGAAAGTGTCAACGCGTTTTTAAATATTGGTTTGGAGACTGGTCAACACGAGGCAGTGTCGTCAGAGGCGAGCATCATAAATTATCGGGAAACCGGAAGGGTTCGCCAGGCAACGAGGCATCCTTTTCCTGCCCCCTACTCTTAATTACGGGTGTTTCCGTCCCACAACATTAAATTGTTGGCCAATCTCTTGATCTGCACCAGGTATTCTTTGGCCTGCCTCTTCCGATAACCTTGTGGATTCCATTGTAAAGGGGTATGGTTCACTGTCATTTTTCCTCAGTGAATGTCGTATCCATCTAAATCTCCTTCTTTTGACTTAAAAGATTAATATAAGTCTGTCCAGTCTTCTCATAATCTGCAGTTTGTGATGGTGTTTGACCATCAAATTCTTAAAATGAATCGAAGAAATCTGTTGATAAATAACTCATGTTTACGTTTTACGAGGGAAGATCGAAAAGTAAAGCACAACAATTTTTTTTGCAAAATATTGAATAGGTAAGAAAAAAATAATGCACAAACTACAGGTGTTACCTATTTTTCAACATATGAACCAAATCTCCCGATACATTTCTCCCATCGTCACACCTATTTCAGTATTAATCGTTCATAGAACTCTGTTCCTGAGATCGTAGCCACCTGCTCACGACGATTTCACTTCATTCGAACCGAAGCGTTGGTCTCCTAGGAATTTCTAAGAAAATTCCTAAGAAAGTCAATTCCCTAAAAAAAAAAAAAAAAAAACCAAGTAAGTTTGCCAGGAAGAAATGATATTCTTGAATCTAAGAATCCGCTTAAATTGACTGGAACGTTAAAATTTTTTTTAATTATTTAATACGTCGTTTGCAAATCTAAAATTTGCGAAGTTTTAACTTTATTCCACTTCAGAAGTATGTCAGTTTTCCATTCGTTCATATAAATGCTACACAAAAAACTCGTTTATGCGAAATAATTTTTAGAATATTTTAAAAATAGACAAAAACATTTTACATAGCTATAATCAATATTTAATAGCTTACACAAGCGATTATGTAACTGGAACTATTAATAACATTAATGTGCAGTAAATAATAGCATGTATAGTACATGTTTAATACAGTATATTCCGGATTATCCGAAATTTGGTTTTTTCACTTTGTCTAGGAGTAAATGTAGGGATGGTAATGATTCCTGTAACTGGTTTTATCATTTAACAGTATATACTGACACGGTTTGACAATTTAAATCAATCTTTTACATTGATTAGAATGATGAAATTTAGCTGGACCAGTCTTAACTGCTATCTCGGTCTGATATAAGCATCTCTTTTTATTTCAGTATAATTGTTTTTAGATTTGGAACATTTGATAAAAATTTTCATTTTGGTATAAAATGAATGCAATAGAAAACATTTTAAAAATAGAATTAGTAAAAAACAAAGCCGAAGGCAGATATTACAGTGGATGATAAAGAAAAAGGTTACTAGTGCTACCTAAGTTAACGTGTTAGTTTTAAAGATATTAGTACATTTAGAAATGATAAGTTTTAATTATTGTAGATACTTCTGCTGCTAATTATGCTCTTGTTACTCAGTAATGTTTTTTTTTCTAATAAACTCCCCAATATGAAGACAAAAAACTTTATATTCTCGATGTTCTTTGTAAATATACTTATCGTATGCTCTATTTTCACAAATCCAAAATACAACAGGAAGTCAATCTTTTTTAACATTTAAATGCCCAGTGCCAAATGATTTTCTATTGAAAATAAATAAAAAAACAAAACAGAATAAACACCAACTTAAAAATACTCATTACGATATATTCATCAATATATTCAACTTTATACTACAAACCTTCTTTCTACTACTAAATCCCACCTCTGCATAACGAGAATTCGTCATTGCCCTGCTTCAGACTCATTCTTACTAACATTAACAGAATAGTGTTTTTAAAATACAACAAAACTTTCTAAGGAACAATATCCTCTGCTTGCAATTTACATAATACCTTCTCTTTGAATCTTCCTTTTTGTACTATTATACAGTATTTGATCGTAACTATGGGCGATTTTCTTCTGGTATTACAAGTTTTACAAATTCATTAACTTTGAACTTATTTAAAAGCATTGTTAATTCAATTTGACATACTATTCACATTGTTTTAAATAATATATTTCAATTTACTTATATCCCATTGAAATTGTTTGCAAATAATACATTTAAATACATTTTATTATACTTACCATTATAAAAATCTTTTTACATTTTTTAAACCTTGCCTAAATAAGCATACCGAATACTCATTTATATTAAAAAAAAAAATTAATTCCTCTGTCCTTGTTAATAAATTTAAAAAACTATTATTAGGGCTTCCATAATAAATGTTTTCCTTTAGTCCTTTATCTTATATAAAATTTTCTATCAGGTCAGGATTGTGCTATGCAGCGTTCAGACCATTCGGATAAATTTCTGCTATAATTTCTATAGGCTCATATGTTCATTTCGTGGATAATCCTCTGGGTTAAGATCCTGAACACGTTACTGGCAAAAGGGTTACAGCGGTTGTTCATGAAGAATCCGCCACACCGAGCTACGACTTAATGAAACAGAACTTGCAATTGCACGTGCGCTGATGGAAGGGTCCTCTGCTACTTCCTTAAAAAAATTTCTTCCTTTACATCAGTGTCACAATGAGGTCGACATGTTTAGACACAATAAACCGAGTCACGAATTCGGTGGTCGCGCAGTTGGAACATGACGGGAACGGGATTTCCGCGTTGTGGAAACCTCTCTGAATACATCCTTGCAGCTATTCGCCCATGTGGTTTTGTACATCAAATGCATGTCCGCGAGTTCTCTACTGCTCCTTTATTTATTTGAATTCTGACACTGCTCTTTGAATGACTATACGGACAATAAAAGCGCTGACAACCACGCCTTCCTTCGCATGCCCAACAACCACAACATTAAAACGACTGTAGCGGCCGTATCGATGCAGGACCCCTCACATATTACTTACTAAAAACTGTTTGTTTTCGTACCCTCTATCTACCATATTCTTATGTAACATAAGTTCTGAAACACCCTGTACAGTGTTTGCAACATGTGAATATCTATAGTTTCTTCAGTTGTTTGAATGTTCTTTGATCATTATAGCTGGAAACTATAGTGGGAATGGTAATATTTATATGTGAGTGACACTAGGTATGTATAATTTTGTGTTTGTGAAGGACAATTTATTGTTTCAATAGCCAGCTCGCCTTCATATCATTCGCCTTAATGTTATTTTGTTTACGTTGCATCCCAGACTACAGCAGGGAAGAGTTCTTCTCTTCTGGTTTGTTCGGCTGCAGCTTGTATAAGGATCTGTTCATCTTTATCGCAAAACATATCTATCTATTAATGTTTATTTTAAGACAATCTAAAACTATACATGTTCTTTCGAGTAAAAACCTTTGTAGAAAGTAAGGTCACAAACATAACTTGTACATTAATATAAAAAAATGTTCCTTAACACATTGATGTAACACTATTGTAAGCTCTTACCAATTATTTATTTTTCTTATGTTGACTTTAGAAAACTTTTGAACTAATGATGGGGCTTTAAGAGCAGATATTGCTTCTCAAGAAGAAAAATTCATCAATTATGGACTGTTCTTATTTTTCATATAATATTTTTACTTCACTCTAATTATGTACTGTTCTTATTTTTTTTTGTAATATTGTTACAAAAGATTTTTTTTTTAATATTTTTACTTAATGTATTCTTTATTATCTATCATACTTAACTACTCTCAGCACCTACATCACAGGTACGTGAGTTTACCTAGTAGGACTGTAATGTTTAAATTTGCAAGAAATAAATAAATAAAAAAAAAAAAAAAAGGTCAAAAGTAGGAAAATGTTTGTTGGGAAATCACATTTTCCACTGTCTCCTTGATTCAATATCCATTCGTTCAATAAGTATAAATACTAATATATGGTCCGCGGTTCTACTGGAACTCTTAAAACTTTTATTGCACGTGTTGCTTACAGTTGTATCTACTGATTTCTGAATCTATTGAGAAAACTAATAATATTAAACTAAACTAACCTCGCCCTGACGTTGTCAGGTTGAGCTAGTTACGTGGTCCTTAGTTGGCCATATTCGATAAAAGGAAGGAAACTAGTTGATATCTAGAAGGAAGTTAATATCTAATCAACATTTTAACTTCAGACCTCAGAAAGTTACCGAAAAAAGAAAAAAATGATCTTGTTGAAATCTGTTACAATTATTGTTTGTAGTTAAGAGAAGTTTGAGCTAAAAAACAAAAAATTACCGGGTATTTAAATTACTTCCAATTTATGCCTGTAATTCTCCCTTTGATTTTAGAAGGGGCATCTGAAAATATTTTACAAATAAATAAACATTAATATAAGTTCAACTTTAAATAAATCAGCTACTTAATAAAAAACTTAATGATGAAAACGCCCATATTACTTGGAAGTAAATTTTTTACCTTTACATGGCATCTGAAAATATTATTTTACAAATAAATAAACATTAATATAAATTCAACTTCAAATAAATAAGCTTTAAATAAATAAGCTACTTTTCGGGTTCCATATTGGTTCCGACGTTTTCTCATGTAGGCCCGAGTAACGAGACCTAGTTACGTACTGATGACTGCTCCTTGCTGATGATCGCCATATTAAGAGTGAAACAGCTGTACTAGGATGTCATTTAGTAAACAACTTGGTCTCACCCTTTATTAAATAAGCTACTTAATAAAAAAAGGGCTAAACCCAGAGAATGCGGCACAAGTCAATGAGCATCTTCATAAGGATACATGGTTCGGTTCTGTTTTGCAGTTGCGTCTTCGCGGAGAGATACCCAGACATTTGTTTTTAACACCACGTGTTTTTCAGACCATGTGTTTTTCGTTCTTTTCGAAAACTGCTTTAGCGGTTCGAGTTGTTTTTTGACACTGCGAAAATAAATGGTTCTGAAAGGTTGTCTGCGGAAACATAAGGTAAGCGCTTCTTTAATAATTTCCATAGCAATTTCCTAAAAAACACACTACTGATATTATTAGGTTATCGCAGTGTCCGCCATTTTGAATGTAGTGCAAACAACCTACGACGTCACAACTTGAAAAAAATGTTCAACGAAGGTTTGTGCCGTGATCTCCGGTTTCACCAAAAAAACTTACTGAAAATAACGCCCACATTACTTTGATGTAATTTTTTCACTTTTACATAAAAATTATACCTTCTGCAAGAAAAAAAAAATAAAAAAAAAATATTAATACAAAATTAAACACTATGCTCAGATTGAATAAGAACTTTTTAATATAGTTACTACATGCCCTAAATTTAATTACTATGGTAATGACGTGCAAACAGGATTTAAGTGGTTTGGAATTTAAAAGAAGATACACTGTCCGGCCCTGACGATCATGCCACGTTTAAACTCCGTTAGATCACTACTTTCCCGTTATCACTGTGATTTGCTTTCTCAACTGATGATGGGAGGCCTGTACTATTGTATTTAAATCCACAACTGTCCATGTGAAAAAGTGGAAATCCTTTGCAAATAAGTGGAACGTACCATTTGTGAGCACAGCTAATAAAGTGGCCAGACAGTGTATTTTAAGAAGGTAAAAGAAATCTCTCATTTCTGCAGATGTCTTAAGATATATAAATTTCCATAACCATTGTCTTTTAATTGAAAATGAAAACAAAGCAGCATAATAATTGTCTTTTAATCTCGAAATATAAATCTCCTATTTTACAATTTTATTTTAATCTGATATTTCAATTTCAATTTTCAATTTTAATTCAGTAACCTTTGGTTTTCCCTTTGGTTTCCTTAATAGTTTCATTTAACAGTTCACATTTGATTTTCTTTCCATTCTTTGTGTTGTCTCTTAAGCTTGAAAGTGATCACTGTCCAAATAAGAATTTTAAGTCCTGCACTGTAAGTGTAAAGACTACTTTCTTTTTCGATAGTTAAGTAGAACCCCGTTAATCCGAAACCCGCAAATCCGAAATTTCCGATAATCCGAACAGAATCTATGAAGCAGGAAAAAATTTAAATCTCGGTTGCAATATACAGGAAGTACAGTATTGAATCGTACATAGTATTTAGCGGATTCAGTATTTATGCAACATCACTACAGTATTTTAATTTACGTACCTGTATTTTAATGAACTGTTTAACAATATGTTCTTTTTAATTATGTAGCGCTGACGTTTATATGAAAACACAGCAAATCATAATATGAAATATGAAAACACTTTTCACTTAACAATTGCCTACAATACAGATTAAATCGGGACGGGAGTTATAGATACGTATTTATCATTTTTTAATTTAAATTAAGTGAATACAAATCTAGTGTTTCGTAGTTGTAACATCCAATTGTATCAGCCGATTGACGTGATGCTTATGCGACGCTGGCACAATATCGCATCATCTAACAGGTTTTGTTCCTTACTCCAGAAGAATATTACTGATTTTTGTAGTTAACAAAAGCCAGTAACACTCTGGCGTACTGCAGATATTGCTACTGTTCACGTGATCGGCTACTGTCTTTTCACAGTGCAAGCAATCGCTTCGCTGTCCTTGCCTCACCCCCACAAGGTCAAACAACCCCTCATTCCTCTATCTCACAGTTACGCTACGTTGCCAAGTGGGAGCTAATACCATAGCTGTAACTGTGTACTGTATAGGCCTACCATGTAGAGTATCAATGTTCTTTTTAGAACATTATAAAATAATCCGAACAAACCACAGCCCCAATTAGTTCGGATTTCCGGGATTCTACTGTAATAGGAAAATATAATGATCATGTAAGGATATTAACATAGAAAATTTTTTTTTTCTGATACATCTCATAACTTTTAGTTTATAAAATGTTATATACTGTATAAAGTAGGACATTTATCGTTCTGTGTAATTAAAAAAAAATGCCATTTCCTTCCCAGAAACATTTTAACTCATTTGTTTTTAGTAATATGTTTTGTGTCTGGCTGCTGTATGGTGTGGGATTGTCGGTTATTGAGAATTTAGCGGACACGATAATTAAAATACATATCCGATCTCCATAAAACATCGCATTTTAGAGTTTTAAGTGTTT
>JAFIDM010011233.1:6260-19592 GCA_023159025.1 Thereuonema tuberculata | reverse complement strand
AAAAAACATAATTAAGAATCGACTTTACATAGTAGCCAAAACACTGAGCAAAAAGAAAGGAAAAAAAAAAAAAGCACTGATCACTATGAAATTTCACTTTTGAGAGTAAAAATATTAAGTGATTATTCTCTGATTAAATTTGATGTTGTTAGCCCATGTAGGCTATAGACTGTGATCCTTAGTAAGTAGAATTTTATATTTAAGATTTAAATATATTGTCGATCCTTGATTATATTTTTATGTAAGTCATTTTTATGGGCTTTGAATAAGGACCATTTACTATGTGATTAGGTATATTACACTGCTAAATGTTAATGTTAAATGTTAGTCTCTTCCCGAGTATATATTGGTGTTTGAAGCCGCTATTTTTTTGGCAAGTATACAAAATGAAGCAGGTCCACTTTAACTCATACTTGAAAGTTTTATCATCATGTGATTAGAATTTAGCTTTTTGATTAGGATTAGGAAAAAAAAACCTCTGCTTTTCATTAAATCAAAGAATACTAATTTTATTTTAATAAATTTCGTATTTAAGAATTTCATCCATTTTGTCTACATGTTATTACATTGTGGTGATTATAGCAGTATTTTCATACCTTCATTTATTAAGGCCCCGAATTAATCCTGTCTATAGTAAAACTAATAATGTTGTGATGTAAATAAATTTTGGATATCGTGACATTTTTACAGTTTGGGGATACGTGATAAGGCCTCTTGAACACACACGTTTTTTTTTTTTTTTGCCGTGAAAAACCACGGTTGATTCGCCGTGCGTAGGCACGGTAGACAGTGTTGTATGGATCACTGTGGAAGCTTGTAGACAGATACGGCGTAAAAACGCGCGGCGTGATTTGCAACAGTGTTGCATTGTAGTCTATGGTTGTACAAGCACCGGATTTTTTCACGGCGGAAATAATTTTCGCAGCTTATGAGCCCTGATTTTCTTTAAAAGTGCAGATGAATCAAGTTTTAATTACATTGATTCATGAAAGACCTGTAATATTGGTAATATTAATACCTGTAATATTTAGACTATCAATATTAACAAGTGATTTAACTATATATATTACATATAGACCTCCGCGTACGAATAAAAATTTATTTATAAAAGAATTAAAAGACAACATAAACAATATAAAAAAAATGGAAATAAAAATTTAATGTGTATAGTAGACACAAATATAAACGTAGACGATAAAAATAATAATAAAATAAGCTTTA
The DNA here is from genome assembly GCA_023159025.1 of Thereuonema tuberculata. Taxonomy (NCBI): domain Eukaryota; kingdom Metazoa; phylum Arthropoda; class Chilopoda; order Scutigeromorpha; family Scutigeridae; genus Thereuonema; species Thereuonema tuberculata. Next base: position 18,371 of record JAFIDM010011233.1, on the reverse strand, counting down.
AATATACAATTATGCTACATAACTTTGGCTTCAGAAATCACAAATAAAACAACAAAAGATCGGCAAAAACATCAAAATCTGCAACAAACACTTATAGAGACCACTGTTTTATAAATTCAGTCTCATTTGATATACCTACCTGAACATGGCAAATTCCTACGCCGAGTTCATATTTCATAATTATGGCAGAGCTATTGTTGTCTTCGATGGTTACCATCTTCGATGGTAAGGACATGACTCACAGAAGGCGAATCGCCTCCAAAATTAGCAAGACTAAATTTCCTTCCTGGTATGAAGTTTGGGAGAAAAGAAAACTTGACAAACGATAGAAATAAGCCATATTTCATTATGCTCATATCAGAAGTCTTGACAAAAATAGGGTGCACTGTTCAACATGCTGATGGAGAAGCAGATTTTGATATTGTTCATTCTGCAGTATCATCATCCCGAAAAATAATCGCCGTCACTGTTGGCAAAGATACAGACTTGTTGATTCTTTAGTTGTACCATGCTAAAAACAATGGTTTTAAACTGTACTTCTGGAGTGACATCAAAAGAGGATTATCAACAAATCCCATGTATGATATTCTTGGAATTCAAGCCTGGCTGGGTAGTGATATTGATTGTGATATAACGTCCAGAATCTTTGGAACTGGAAAAACTAATGAATGATAAACAGATACAAATGTCTGCAAACATATTTTCCTCAGATGGAAGTCAACAATTTGATATTGAATCTTCAGGACATAAGGCTATGTTACTACTATATGGCGGCAAGATAGGAGATTCTCTATAAACACTTAGTCAACGAATATTAGTGGAAAAAGGTGCAGTAGGTAAATCATTTGTCACACCTGCACGTCGGGCACCTACAGTATCAGCAACAAAAGTTCCATACCTTTCATACATACTACCAGATCAGTGCTTGGAAATCAAAAGAAACGCTTTTAACTGCTACTGAATGGGGTTGGTTTGTTAAGTTAAACTCATATTACCCTACATTATCTGATATGCCACCAGCGCCAGAGTGGTTACTGAAAATAATCTTGTAAGACAATGCGATGTGGATGCAATGTTGTTCAGCCTCTTGTGGGGAATGCCAGATCAATAGATGTGACAACAAAGTTGTAATTGAAAACAATGACTGTGATTAAGATGCCTAATTTTTCCAACATCACTTATTTAATTCCTTAAGGAATATGTTCATACTTGTACACTAACTATGAAAAAAAAAAAAACTCATTTATACTTAACACCAAACTTAAAATTATTTCTATGTTGTTTAAGTAAACTCTGTTGCTTAAATATAGTATAATTTCTATGTTGTTTCAATATATACACTTACATTTACAGGCTGTGCTTTCATTACCCTAAATATTACAAAATATCTTCAAACTAAGTAATCAAAAGTTCAAAAAATTTTGAATTTGATTTTTAGATGCTTTCCCATGATTGGATTTTGTCTGATTTTGGATATGTTAAAAGGCAAGATTTGTTGAGTCGAATACCACTTCAATCGCTTGTGAAGCAATTTTGCCCAGGTTTATGGGTCATTTTTCTTAGTATGACTGGACTATTACATTTCTACAAAACGAAACGTAGAAACATCAAATCATTATAGTACTACATAAGTGTTGATGCTTCTACTCTTTCTACCATCCCTAGGTCCCTATTTCTTTTCTTGAAAGAGAGTAGCGCTAGCACTACACGTCCTTATTGCTGCTTTGCTCACCTTTTTTTGTTTTTCATTACATGTCCAGTTGTCATCGCCCTTTTTTTTTTTTTCACGCGCAGCACAAGCGCGTAAACTAATAACTTAATGAAACTTAACATTCCTGTATTAAACTGATAATCTCTCTTGAAACAATTTATTCTTTAATTTTTTATTCTAAACATTATTCATTGTAATGAGGTTATTTCATCAAACGTTGAAATAAAATAGCATAATTATTGAATAAAACGTGTAATTTATTTATTGATGATACTTAAAAAAATAAAGGTAAAATTGTTGTGTTTTTAACGTAGGTTTCTAAGGACAAAATTCGTCATAACTCCGATACGAGTGGTGTCCCAGTAAACATTGGAAAGTGCGTTTACCTCCTATCCACCTATAGATTTCGGTATCAAAATTATAGTCGACATCATTACCGGAATTTTTTTTATCATACAATGACATTAAACCCATTATCAAAATGTTTTCAATAATTTGACATGGATGCTTTCACATGTAATCACTTACTTTCAGGCACCAATTTTTATTTATAAAAGGAAAAGTATTTTATGAAATCTCACCAATAAATAAATAAACCAACCTGTATGAACATCTAGTACCAACAAAATCGTATATTGTCGGCTACATTTTAAAAGCCATGTGTTACAAGGAAATATAAATGTCAAAAATAAAAATAAATACAATGAATTACTTATAAAAAAAAAAATATGTACCTGTTAGCTGGCGCGCGCCGTCGGCCAGCAAACCCCCCCTGGGTAGACCCTCCAGATATCACCAAGAAAATGCCGACATTTTGAAGGCTAGTTGTAATTCCCGATCGAATTCGAAAATCGTGGAAAAGGTAGAGATCTAGCGCTTTCCTGGCCTTTTTTTTTATTTATTTGGATTATAAAATACAACCCATGCTCCATCACTGTATTACATGGGTATAACAATTAAGATTAATTAAAATACAAGATCATAGAATACAAAAGATTTTTAAAAAAAATAAATAATTTAAAAAATAAATAAATATCCAAATGACATAACCATGACATATTTAAGCAATGTACAACAAAATATCAAATTATTATTGTGATAAGAGAAAATAGATTATCAAGACATTGAGATAATGTATTATACAAATGGATAATACAAAACAATCTAATAATTTCACACAAAAAAACTCGTAATAACTCCTTCATCCTAAACTTTAATCAATATTTCAACTTATTTAGCAGGCTTTTTCTTCAGAAAAAATTACAGTAATCTAATAATTTAATTATGGATATTGAATTTCATTTAATTTTAGTGAACTCTTTTGTCTTTTAGTACATTCCTCGGTTAACATAAAGATCCATAATCGAACACTTGACATCTCCTAACCCTAGGATATCGATGTCTGCGGTTTGTTAATAGAAGAGAAAAATTAGTATTACTCTTTAAGAGGTTCTGAATTAATGTCTAATTATTAAACACACTATGCAGTTGTGCACATATATTCTTCCTGTTTGTATCTAATACAGATTAAAATCACCTTCCACATCCAACCGCTTTTTTCTTCATTCCCCTTCCTTTATCACGCAAGAAATATTTTCCGGTAGATCTATCATATTTCCACAGTTTTCTGTTTTAACTCTTGTCCTAACCATGAACTTTTTATAAACTTTTCTATCAACTCTTGAATGACAAGAAACTATTCTTATAAGTAATTGTTAACTCACGTTCTCTTTCAATTCTTGAACTCAACAAACAAAACTTTAACAGTGATTATAACATTGCTTATTTTATTATTTCAGGGTGTCTACCAACCGGGAAAACCGGGAATTGTACGGGAAATTTGGTTTGACATGAAATGTACGGGAAAATCCGTTTATGTCCTTAAAGTTTGAGCATGATGTCAAGGTTTTTTTTTTTTTGGTTGTTAAAATAGGATTGTCAAGGGTCCCGCAAAATTCATCTTGTACCGCCTTAAAAGATTTCTCTAGGAAATCTTCCTGATTGGGGTATTTTAAATATTTTACGACACTATACAAATTTTAATGTCCTTAAATTTTTGTGAAAATGTCCTTAAATGTACGGGAATTGTCCTTGAATTTTTTGTTTTGAGATTCAGTCGACACCGTACGAACAAAATTGTCACAACCATTACAAAGAATGAACATCTGAGAGAATATATATATTTACGATTAATTCAGAGCTGATGAAATGCTAAATCTTTTGTCACAGAAGTTGCACTCAAATGGCTTTTCCATAGAATACGCTGTAATGTGCGTATTGATGGATTAATTCCGAGCTGATGAAACGCTAAATCTTTTGTCAGAGAAGTTGCACTCAAATGGGTTTTCCATAGAATACGCTGTAATGTGCGTATTGATGGATTATTTTTCCCAAAATTTACGTAATTTCCTTCCAATTTTTCAATAATTTTAGCTGTTTTCACTTACGATACTGCCTTTAGCAGCACAATTTTCTCAGTTTCGGATATATTTAAATTGGCCGCCAGATGGAACTATCGGGCTCATCATAACAGCGCTACTGATTCAGCCTTCATCGACTCCCAAAGACGCTACAACTTCATGTTTCGAAAATATAAATCCGCCGCCATCAAAACACAATTTAAGAGCGCTGATGCCGAGAGAAGCTGGATGTGCATCCTATGCTGAACTAAAGATAGCCCGATCGAACGAAAACCAAAAAAGGCCGAATAGAGAAAATAATTCGTGTATAAGCCAATTTTGGCACAGTTGTAGGGGAAGGTGTTTTGAACAACATATTAAAAGTACTGCTACACACCATATTCATGAATGATTTTAATTTGATACTAAAAGTACTGATGGGTGGTGAGGGTGGAGCTAAGGGGTGAGGGGTGTAAAGGTCTCTCTTTGCAGTTTTTCGTAAATAACTCGAAAACTTGCGGCCTACAGCAAAAAAATGTCCACATTCTAAATTAATCTATTTAAAATTCTCTACAAAAAAGGTCTTATTTACGTTTTCGCTGGGATTTATACTTAAGGAGATGGAGGGGGAAAGTTAATTATGATCAATTATGCACATTATTATTTTTGTCTCTGGTACCCATAGTACAGGCTCTGCCTAGTTTAAGATCAGACGACCTTTTGAGAGATATTCCGGATATTTATTGTATTTTTTTTTTAATATTATCCAATTAATTACTACTGCTACTAAAACCAAACTAATTAAAAATTGAGACTTAAACGCTTCAGTTCATTTTTAGAATAATTTGAAAATACATTGATAATTAATAGCAGTGTTATCGTATTTAAAAAAAAATAAAAACAAAAAAAACAAAACACTATTAGATCAGTTAGAACGGCAGCTCTTTCGTAATATTTGGTGGTCCTTAAAAGGACCTTTTTTTATTATGTTGATTGTTAAAGAAGTTTTTAAATTTTACTACTTTTGTCTTCAGTTTGATTGTTAGGAAGGATACCTCCTTGGGCGATGGTGACTTCATTTAGTAATTGATTCAATTCTCCGTCATTTCGAATGACCGATTGATTAAGAAAAGAGCCGAAGATCCCGAGAGTTGGAGAGCGGTTATCAAGAGGGCGAACTATACTACGACTAAAACACCGTGAGAGAGAGAGAATCTCATAGAACGACTTTTCATCATTACAGATTTACAGATTCTCGATACTTTAAGAATATAATTTAGCAATAGAGTATAGTTAACATTTAATTAACGTTCATTAAGAATTCGTGCAGTGTTCTCTTACTTCTAGGCTTCTGCAACGTCGCCTCCTTTTTTCTTAACATTTAGGTTTTTCGAAAGATGCTCGACGTGACCAACACACCATTGTTGCGGCAATATATGTGACTGGATGAGTCAGAATTATTCATCGTCGGATGAAAATAAAATACAACCACAGTTAGTCATGTTCCTAATAAAGTGTGTCATTATGTTTTTGATGATAATCTGTCTTCACTTTCCATCCTACGATCTCCCACACATTAATCCATTAGAAAATAGTTGGAACTAAGGGTCGACGGTCACGACCGCCCTCACATCTCCACCTCAACCCACGAACTCCTTTAGCGTACTACATCTTGCAACCACTATTCTTCTATTCTGACACTACAGAACCCCAATTTATAACTTCCTACGAAAATAGGATTTTGGCCAATGGGAATCACCCGTTAGCATTAATGCTGAACTTGTGGCACAACCATGTTGGCAACATAATTATATCATAATTATGAAAAATGAGATTAACAAACGAACAAAATGTTGGGAAAAGAAAATATTTAATAAAAATTATGGAATACAAATATCAATACATTTCAGCTTTTAAATAATAATAATCTCCAATGGAACTAATACATGAAACGAAAGCTTATCATTGAACTACCGAATCTAGTAAAGGTAGAATTAACAGTGCTTTCTACTTTTGTTAGTTATTGGTTTTCAGCTCTTACTCTTCTGTAAATCCTGCTTCCTATTTGAAATTACATTGCACATATTTATAATTAAAGTTGCTTTTTACTTCAAGTTAAACTTTACTTTAAAGTTTATTAGTGAAGCATTATTGTTCCCAATATTACCTCTGCTTATCATTGCGTCCATCCGTAATGGCTAGTAAGTGGGAATTTAACTGTCCACAATACGTAGATTTTCAAGAGGTTCATGTAAGTGATGATGCCGACTCTTGGTTTGATGCAAATTACGATTTAAATGAATTGTACTACAAGACTCCTTCTCCTAAGAAAAGAATGTTAACTAGACTTTCTAAATCTGCAAAAAAGAAAACAAAAGAAACGAAGAAAAAGATGGATCGAGTCAACATTGAAAATGAAGGCAATGCTGTCGTGTGAAAACATTTCTTATGATAATTAAATGAAAACTTTAAAAGAGATAAGGTCTGTTTTTACAATATTTTATGGTAGTGGCTTAAAAGAAATGCATCTATTATTTTTTGCTGGGTTGTCAACATTAGGAAAGATTATTACAATATTATTATAAGGGCCTTCAACCAATGGCGCGTTTGATTGAATCCTTTTCGCGGTTTCCACAAATAATGACAAACAAAACCAGAATTAATGTCATTTTCAGACTCTGGAGGTTGGGAGACGAGGGGGTATTTTAATTACTCTATATGCAAATGCTAATCGATTACAATAATGTTTCGTTAAAAGCGGGAATGTGAAAAATAAATGTGTGTACAGTGAAACCTGCTAAGTTGACCACCCAGTGGTTCCACGTTTTCGTGGTCAACTTACTTAGATTTTTACTCAGGAATTAAATGCAGGCAATTGTTGGGCTGACCATCCGACCTCAACGAGTCCTATTAGTTGAGAATCTCTGGCAGCCTAAACCTCCCGCGCACCCCAGGACCTGCATGGCCTGTTGCTGTACAGTTTAACTTTTTAATTGATTCCTCGACATCAATTGCTTCCTCGACATTTTCACTCACACACCAGTTCCTATAAAGAAAACAACGATTTAATGAAATTTCTGAAATATTTAAAAGCTATTTCCACACTCCAAAGGAAAAATAAATAACTAATAAAGAAAAAAAGGCGGGTGTTTGTTGGAGATTTTCTTTTTGTTAATAATTCTGGATAACCTAAAGTATAAGGCATCACAAGAATTTTTTCCTGACAATGCCGGGCACTATAACTAAAACCATCCTATTTAAAAAAAATGCGTAAAAAAAAACGACTTTTGATGCATTAACTACCAAGGGCAAATCATATAGAAATTTTAACTATAAATACCGAAAACAAAAACGTGAAACATTAGCAATGACTAGGTTCCAATGCTGTTTCCACGCATACGCGCCTTTGGCTCAACAAAAAATGGCCGCCAAATGACGTCATAACTATGTGGCGTCTACTACTCATTAAATTAATTTCTAGATTAATCGTGAATCTTTTAGTAAGACGCTGAGGGGGAGAGAAAAAAAAATTGTATGTGAGGGAAAAAAAATAAATGCAGAGATATTAAATAAAAATACACGCAGTGGAAATTAAAACAATAATTCAGTTGAATTAAATCATAATTATGATAATTTATCCATAGATAATCCTTTCCCCTATAACTGATAGGGTACAAAAATAACGTAAGACTTGTTAATACCTTAATTTAACAATAACTTTACCCATTCAAAACATTACTTGGTAAACAGTTTGAGAATCAGATAGTGGGAAGTAAAAAAAAATTGAAATTAGATATCTTATCCGACTAACACTAACTTAACATTATTCTTAAATCCTAAGGAATCCTAGGATCATAAACAAGAAACAAGTCCAAGATTAGTATCCTGCCACAATGTTCTTTATAAATAATTTGCTAATGTAATCTATAAATATAGATCTCATAATATTCGATTTCTAATAAATTTCAGTCCAGATGGCATAATTCAACACCTCCAACTGCCGAGCGGCAGAGGCAATCGTTTGTTATACGGCGCAACAGCCAATGACCCACTGCTGTCGCATTAGCCAGGACTGCATAATTCGGGTTTCCAGTTGCCGTGTGATTAATGTAGGTCATATTTCAGTTCTGAGATATACAAAACAAACTTGAACATGTGCTCTATCCAACTGTACTATTCGTTGCATCATAGCTGCAATAGCGTTTTTACAGGAAATGTTTGAAATCGTTCAAATCATTTTTAATCGCCTTGTATATTCCGCATAGAAACATGGATTTTCTATCAGACGTGAAATTTTTGACTGCTCCACCACTTCTTCATTTGTCATTTTTTTTTGAATTTTAGTTTACAATTTCAGTCCTAGTAGATCCACTTTTAAAGTGATCTGTCTGTAGGTTCTGTATATTATATCGATTTTAAGTTATTACAGAATATGTACATAATTTGTTAAAAATAATTAGTTATATTACCATACACATATTGTTATTTAATAAACATGATGATCTATTATACAGTAGTATTAATATACATATATCAATATTAATGTAAATATTATAACAAAATTGTAATTAATCTTATAAAAATATTTAACTTTTTTTTTTTTAATATTGTGCTATTCTATTTTTTGAACATCTATATTTACAGTATTCAATATTAAATAATTATGAAATATCAATTTAAATTGTACTCAATAATAATATTTCTATATTACTTTAATGTTATAATAATAACATTACAATTCAACTAAACACAAATACTTCTTTTCTTTTTTAAAAAGAAGAATATTTTTTTCTAAAAACTAAAGAAAATAATTTAAAATTTATTAATAATAATAATAAATAATATTTCTAAATTCTTTTAATGTTATATTAAAAACATACCATCCATAAAACAGAAATACATCTTTTTTTTCTTTCTAATATTATTAATGCACCAATACAATCTCTCGATTTTTTTATTATGACTAGGAAAAGTTTCCCAGTCATGTAAGACCAATGATCGCTCCCCTTTTAGCAGTATGAGTCAAAAAAAAAATCCCTGTAACGTTACATCAATGACTTAGGCTGATGACTCTGAAATTTAAATCTTTTGTGGTGCAAAGTTGCTGAATCCGAATTAGCGACTAAGCTCTGTAGATAGTTTATAATGTGGTGCTTTGAGTTTCTTAATTGTTCGATGTGTGTTTGGCTACAGTTAGGCTGGTTGCAGGCTTATCCGACACTAATTTCAGTGAAAAAAATTCCCCAATCATGTTACACCAATAACCCGTCCCCTTTTTGGAGTACGAGGAGAAAAAAATTCTTTGAAAGTTACATGAATAACTTAAGGTGATCTACCTCTGCATTAATGATGACATGGTAAAGACATTTCCTTTTTGGAAATTGAATGAGTTGCTGAATCTAAATTATAGAATAAACTCTGTAGAAAGTGTATGTGATGGTACAAGTATTTCTTATTGTTTGATTTCTGTTTGAATCTGCTGCATACAATTCGGAAATTTTTGCTGGCGTAGACAATTTTAGATTGAGAACAATTAAAGCTGGTAAGATGGCTCAGGTTTAGTGGTCCATCGTTATATAGGAAAACATAATTTCTTCCATCGTCACCTTTTATGAAGGTTTTCTAACATTGTTGTTAAAAAAAAAAGTTTTAGGAGTCATTCAAATTTCTTTGCTTTGGATGTCAAATATGGCCTATTCTCTGAAGATAAGGTAGTGTAAAAGAAGAATAGAAGGGTGCAGATAGTAAGGCTCCTGTGATCCCCAGCCGACTTGTTCAGTTGATGCTGAGCCTAATTTGAGAAAATAGAAAAAAGGGACTGTATCTAGTTCAACGTTTAGCAGTAGAACCTTAATTACTTAATCTTAAACTAAACGTAACGGAACCGTGGCTAAACTGAGGGTCAATCTAAACCTATGTCTTGGTACACTAGTTCCCCCACACTCTAGTGTTGTATGCCTAGGAAAAGATCGTTATTCACGTTTTATCCACTGAAACGTGAATATATATTATCATATTAAAGAAATAATTTAACGTGCCGATCAAGATGTTAAAGAAAAGGGGAATTAATCAGCATGCACATAGCATTTCTCTCTCTCCCCCCCCCCTCCTATTTTTTGAGTGTACTTTCATTAGGAAAACTTCCACAGTCTTGTTACACTAACACATATATTTCTTTCAAAAACTATTGATATATTTTGTTATTATAATTGCCTTAACGTAAAAGTCGCAGCTACTGAAAGGACTATATTTTTAAAATAAATATTCGAAGATAATAAATATTTATTAATATTTTGATTTGTAATGTAACGTTAATTATAATGAATTGTTATACCTCATTTGAGTTGCTTTTAACAGGTTGACAGAGGAAAAAGTAGCCCTGGTTCGTATAGGGGCAAATACTGAATAATTGAGAAATAATAATAATTCTGCATATCCCTTACATGTCCAACTACTACACCCAACCCAAGCCATCCCACCAACGAGGCATTACATGAATACTGGTCGTCTCTGTCGTCGAATTCCATCCCCCACAAAGACAAAACACCCTGGATTACAGAGGAACAACAACAACAACTCTGAACACTTACCCTACATGTCCTTCCGTGCCAGTTTCCATTACATTAAACATTACATTATATTTAACTCGCCGAGCTGTTTAAATTTGGGGACTCATAAGCGATTAAGCGACTGTTAAACCCCTAACAGACGTTTGTGCATAGAAAATGTCTCTTGATGATTGATTCACGTTTATAGTGACTAAGTTTGCTGGTTCAGACAGTTATGAAATATCAAGGCGGCAGCTTCTGTGTTTACCGTGAGCTTGTAATAATTCTTCTGCAGGGTAACTCACTGTAGCAGATCTTTTGAAGACATGCAAGATCAGTTCTCTATTACTCCTCATTGCACGCTTTCCATAAGCGATCAATTGTTTGGGTCCATCAAGTCATCTACTTGAGAGGGCTGTTTGAAGTAAACCGAAGCCGCAGAATTCCATGGCAGAGACATCTCAGGATGAATTAAGGAGAATGGTAAAACATAAAACTTCCGTCTTTTGTATCAATGCCGCTCTGGAATTGGCCGTATGACTGGAAGCCTTATCTTGTTGGATCCATAGATTTGAAGCCATATCACCGAATAATGATGGATAGTACTTGAGTTGGATGGGAAATTTCCCACTTTTAAAGGTAGGTTACGGTCCTAGAACGTCTTGAACAGGTTGAAGCGGTGAGCAAGATGGCGTCCGCCAACAAGGAAGCCATTTTTCGGCATGGCGGCCATTCCGCCTACTATGGTGTGTTCATGCACTTCACAAAAATGCAAATATCTCGGTTAATAATGGGCGAAAATTCACCAAATTTGATCCCGAGCTGCTCCAGATTCTGTTCACGGAGAAATTCGATCCGTGTTGAGTTAATAATATTTGTCTTGATAATAAGCTACATTTATTTTTGCGTTCTGCGCAACCTTTCGCAGCGTAAATTTGCCATTAATGCAGTAACTTGCCACCACTATAAATCCATGTAAGAAACTTTCGTTGCATTCACGTACCCATTCTTAGTATACCTTTACCTTTCTTCTTGATAATATATTGCTCGTATTTTATTTGTGCCACTAAAGTATATCCGTGTTAATCAAAAGTAACCACAAAACTCCACCTCCACCGTGCTAGGTGTCTCTCATACAGTTTCCTGCAGTTCTTTATATGATCCGAATTTTGGCGTGTAACATTTCTTGTGCACGTTTGGCTTAAACCGCTTTTCTAAGTGCAGCTCAGATTTGATGATGCCTGTGAGGCACCTATATGCTTTGCAACGCTCGTTTGCGTTGCTGAATTCTCTTTCTTTATAAGAGACCCGGCTTTTCTATAAACCCATCAGTTTCAGATCAACCCTTCCTCATCAGAACAACACCAGAAAGAAATATGGACAATATTGCAAGGTTTTTAGTCTTACATAACTCATTGTGGAACGAAGATAATTTTTTATCAACTTCAATTTG
>JAFIDM010011232.1:29636-45431 GCA_023159025.1 Thereuonema tuberculata | reverse complement strand
GAAAATGGATTGTATGTAATTCAAAAGTAAAAATAAAATTCATTATGAAGGAGAAAACCACATCCAATTACGATGAAGAACTCGAAAGTAAAAAGTAGAAAATGCTATTCGAGAACAAATTTAAAGTTATAATAAAAATGGGTGAAACCAAATTATTTACAAGTGACATCCTGGAACAGCTGTTTCACGCTTGTTGGCGATCACCAAATACGGATAGAGACAGTAATCCCAGATTACATAACACCTTTAACCACAAAACTGATTATTATTCGAATCAAACGAAAAAGTGATGGCTCTTTAGACAAATATAGAGCACGCTTGAGAGTGAATAGATTCCTCCTGAAAAAGCATATTAACTACAACAAGCAGATGTATGTTCGTAATCCAAATGCAAACACAATTGGAACACTCTTGGGGTTAGCTGTGAAGTTCAAATTAAAGATTCACCATGAGATGTAAGAAGCGCATTTCTAAACGGCAAATTCCAGGATGAAATCTATATTGAAACCACATTCAATGGATTAAATTTTTTTTTAAAAATCCTTATTTTGTCTTAAGCATGCAGAAAGATACTGGTATAAAAACTTAGTTGATAAGCTTACAAAAACACTAATGAAAAGTGATACTTGTGCTTATACTTGTGCTTACAATTATGTTAAGAAGAATAAAACCTGTATAATACCGATATATGTAGATGATATATTAATATTAAGTAAACGAAAATATCGGAAGTAAAGATGTTAGATGAGTCGTTTGCTATCAAAGATATAGCAGAAGTAAGTAATTTCCTTGGAATGAGTATTAAGTGCAACTACAAACAACAATCATTAAAAAATTTTCAAAGTCATTTCATCAAAGAATTATTAGAGATTCATGGAATGATCAATTACAGACCTATCTCAGCAACCATGAGTGTAGAAGGAAGAAATAACAAACATGACGAATCAAGTAAATTATTAAATAAGGGTCCAACTCTCCAAATGATCAAGATATGATTAAAAATTAAAGCACATGTTACGTTAGTTAAAGAGTACGTGTGATAAAAGTTTAACGTTTAACGATCAGTAACATGGAGTTCCCTCGATTCAGCCGAGTCTGAACTTAGACAACGTCGCGTTAAATTGCATTTCTCTGTTAAGTTAAAAATATCAGAAAAATAAAGGATGTTAAGTAACATATATAATTCTACGTATCCAAATAACAACATCAACAAACATGTTTAATATTATCTAAGAAATAGTGTAGAACATAAGCAACATAATCTGGAGAGTTCCAGACGGATATATGGAAATGGCAAAGAATTTCACTAAAGGAAAGTAAACTGTACTTCGCATCCATTAAACGAAACTGAAAAGTCAAATTAAAATGATTATTTGGTTAATTTCAAAGTTAAGAGAAATTCTTCGAATAGGCCATAATGATAATTAACAAATACCAATTACTTCCTGTGTCATTGGCTACAATGCTCAAAAATACAGACGATTATATACTAAATATCATTCTAATTTATTTACGAGAATGTTATGAAAAACATTTCCTTTAAAAAAAACGGAAGAGAGAATGTTGTTCCGCTGTACTTAAATATATTCCGAATTAAGTTCATTAATTTCAAATATAGAAAAGTCGTTTCGTGGTGTTGATGGACGCACTTAACTACTTGAACTATAAATTACATAAGAGAATTACTTTTATCTATTCACTGACAACCTATAAACAGCGTTAATTTATAATAGGTCCATTTTATGGCATAAATACAATAGTTATATAATAGCTCTGTAAAAAATGTATATACTTTCCTAAATATTAATTATTCATTTTGAAACTTTAATGTATATAAATAATGAAGAATAACATTCTAATATTTACTTTAACCTATGGATAATAAAAGGTTAAAAACAAAAAAAAAACGAATTGAAATTAATTACATCTTAAAAATTGATCGTATGCATAGACACAGACAAGTATTAATAATTCCAAAAATACTAATAAACAAAATAAAATCTAATAAAATCTAATTATAAATAAAGAACATAATGTTTAAGTAAAATTTATTAAATGTTTTAAAATTTAAAAATAAGTCGAGATATCTAACTTAAATAATTTAACATTTTCTTCTACAGGTATTAAAAGTGCTTTTTCAATTTTATAATGCAAAATAAATTATTTGTCTACTAAAGTAATATAATAATAGTAAACATACCGCCTTAATTTAATAGTATAAAAATTAGATCTCGACTATATCATGAAGTTAAAAATATTCATTATTTGTGTATCACAGACGATCCCGAATTTTGATGGACTACTGGTTATCTATCAATAATCATTCTAATTTATTTACGAAATTGTAATGAAAAACATTTCATCAAAAAAAGCAAGATAGTATGGAGTTACCTTCTAATTACATGTATTTCGAAATAAATTCATTAATTCAAATATGCGAAAGTCATTTCGAGATTTAGATGGCTGTATCTAACTATTTGAACTTTAAATTAAATGTCGCCATTCCTTTCGTGCATTGTATCGGATAATCCGAAAGTAACCAAAAATTTAAAAATTCAATAATTCATGGAATATTGATAGCAGAAAGAGGAGGTTTTCATAGAAATGCTCGGAATGACGCCGGATTTTGTGTCAAAACAACGAAACAATTTTCTGATTAGTTAAATTTCCGACGACCAGATGGCGCTAAAAGTTGTTACGTCATTCCTGTGGTGTGGTTCTACAGATCACACGGAATACAGGTTTACAATTGTTCAATGTGGCCCCCGCAGTCAGGAATCAAGTCGCCACACAAGCCGTCAGACGACGCCCGACACTGTTCACCGCATTCAATAGCACTCTGTTGTTATTCCAAACACTTGATGCCAGATGGCAGCCTTCAACAGTGACTTTGGCCATACACCTTTGACTTCAAGTAACCAAAAGTCGCACTAGCACATTCTGTGTTCCGATAACAAAGTTTCATTAGGAGGGCTTTGTCACGCAATTCAAAACTTTCCGATACCCACAGTACAGTAACCATCACAAGAAAACAACACCGCTGTCACCTTCTCATTTGACATTGTCAAAGTATTGTTTATATACCGACAGAAAGCTGCTCTCCTACAGTGACTAGAGACTACAGTGTGGCCAGGGTGGTCTTCTTTTCTATTGACTAACGCTTCCGCCGCCAGTTGTGTTCCCAACTGGAGCACAAATTTGTATAAGCCACAGAAGGGATTTTTCACATTTTAACTAAATTTTTTGATTCACAGTTGTTCTACTGCCTTTGATTGAATTTAATGTTAATTTGAGAAACACAGAAACATTTTTCTTTCAATTTTGCACCCTAAAAACACTAAAATATATATATATAAAATAAAACAAACCTTAAATTTTGTGAGCAAAGCCTCTAACTTTTTTTTTTTTTACAAAAATTAAATAAAAAATATGAGACATAAAATAAAAATCAATTTAAGAAAAAAATAAAACAAACCTTATATTTTGTGAGCAAAACTTTTTATTTATTTATTTATTTATTTTTTGTGTCATTTATATTTTTTTTATTGACACTCGTACAAAATACTATCAGTTATTTGTTATATAAGACAATAAAATAAAGTAAATATCTCTCTGATATTGTTGAATTTTAATAGGGGAAATGGTGGAAATAAATAATAAAGGGATATAAAGTCTTAGAAAAACGGATTTCAGAAAGGAAAAAACTTAATCATTTACTACAAAGTAATCTAATTACATTCCTTATAATATAAGTTAACATCAAACTATAATATCTAACAATATATATACAACAATGAACAAACAATAGATTTATATACAACTATATACACAACAATAAACAAACAAATAGATTTAATAAATGTAACTTCATGATAATAATCCTCTAAAAATTCTTTACTCAATAATAACAACAATTTTTCGAATAATCTGATCAATTAATCTTCATCAGGTCAAAAAAGGAAGAAATAAAACTATTTATTTCCTTGAACATAAAACAAACAAATTCTAAATTACAATTCCAAATTAAAATTGATAAAAGTTAAATTTGATACGATATAATTTAAACACTTTTATAATATAATTCAATTATTAAAATGATTGACAAAAAACATGAGATTATAAATAAACCAATTATTAAATGACAAATAAGAAACATTATTGTTTGTTTTATGTTCAAGGAAAGAAATAGTTTTATTTCTTGCTTTTTCGAACTTATGAAGAATAATTGATCAGATTATTCGAAATATTGTTGTTGTTATGGAATAAAGAATTTTTGGAGGATTATTATCATGAAGTTATATTTATTATTAAATAAGCATAAATATGTATAAATAAATACTTATTAAGTATAATACTTATAACAGATAAGTACATTTTTAATTTAAACAATAGATTTATATACAACTAAAAATTTACTTATCGGTTATAATAAAAAGTATAAAAATAAATTATAAAAATAATTATAAAAATAATTATAAATATAAAAATAAATTACAAAAATAATTACAAAAATCTGTTATAATAAATAATGAAAATAAGCAATACAAAGCCTTTATTTATTTCCACCATTTCCCATATTAAAATTCAACAATATCAAAGAGATATTTACTTTATTTTATTGTCTTATATAATAAATAACTGATAGTATTTTGTACGAGTGTCAATAAAAAAAATATAAATGACACAATAAATAAATAAATAAATAAATAAATAAATAAATAAATAAATAAATAAGAGGTTTTGCTCACAAAATATAAGGTTTGTTTTATTTTTTCTTAAATTGATTTTTATTTTATGTCTCATATTTTTTATATTAACTTTTGCAAAAAAAAAAAAAATTAGAGGTTTTGCTCAAAAAATATAAGGTTTGTTTTATTTTTTATATATATATTTTGGTGTTTTTAGGGTACAAAATTGAAAGAAAAATGTTTCTGTGTTTCTCAAATTAACATTAAATTCAATCTAAGGCAGTAGAACAACTGTGAATCAAAATATTTAGTTAAAATGTGAAAAATCGCTTCTGTGGCTTATACAAACTTGTGCTCGAGTTGGGAACAACATGGCGGACGCTGGTGGTTAGCCGCACTGTACTCTGTAGTCACTGTATGCTCTCCGACCCGATAGCGCCATCTGGTGGTCGGAAATGTAACTAATCAGCAATAAAGTATCGTTATTGTGATACAAAATCCCGCGTCATTCCGAGCTTTGCTCGGAAAACCGCATCTTTCTACTGTCAATATTCCCAAAATTATTGCATTTTCAAATTTTTAATTACTTTTGCATCACTCGGTACTTCATCTGTTCATAAACATCTTTAATTCTTCATAGCTCCATTTTATAATAAGAAAATAGTAGCTGTACAATAGTGGACAAAGTTTTTGTATCACCTTTAAAAATCCTACAAAAATGTGTTTATTTCGTAAATAAAGTTAGCATTGTGCTTCAGACCTTTTAGACATTGCATCATCCTTGACATCAGAATCATAAGAACTCTTTATTCTTTCTATTACTTAGACAAAAAGAAGTGCAGTCCAGAATTACATTTTATCTCACAAATATTGTGATAATTTATTACAGAATCAGAAAAAATGGTAAACAAACTCCAAAATTCCATCGAATCGTTAAGATTTTATATTCATGAAATGCCTTTTATATGTCTCATACCGTGAAGCGTTATATCCCCGGTCTGTCTGCCTGTGGACATTTATCAACTCAGCAACCACGAGGGCTAGAGTCTTGATGAGGGTGGCGTTGAAAAGGTCTAGCCAAGAGTAGTTCAAAGCCGTAGAGTTTGAGTCTAAAGCTGGTCGAAAGCCAATCACAATGCTTCGGAATGGTTACTGATACGTAAATCAAGAAAATTATTCAAAAGTTATTGAATTCAGTCTAAAAATGAGCTAAGAATGACGATTATTCCATATAAATGGTGGGCAGAGCCGGCGTCTTCGTTAAAATATATTTTAACTATCAGCAAAGCCTGTCGGACAACAGGCATAAAAAATCTGAAAAATCATTTTATTATCAACTATCAACTATATCGTAAATATTATCCTTATAAACAACTTTTTTTTTTTGTAAAAACAGCATCAGATCCTTCTATCAGATATCCTTGATCTATTCGGTCAAGAATTTTGATTTTGACGTCAAAGGCACGACGTGCTCGAGAAATAGCAACATATAACTTTCCATGACTAAAGACAGAATCTGGTAAATAAATACCAACTAAAGTTTGTTCTTGTAAATAAATTTTATCAAAAGTAAGAATGGAATAATTATTATTTTTGACCCGTAACATCGAAAGGAATTTAAAACACACCTTTGTAATCTAAATATTGCGCTAAAACCATTTTTGTCATAGAAGCTTTGTGAACGAAACTTTTACGGCAAAAATGGTTTTGAGTTTCAAAATCAGCGTAAAAAACTGAGTAAGTACGCCAAATTTCATTAAAATGAGTGCAGTGGTATCAAAATTATCTCGTTTTGAACGTATGTTTTGTTAGAATTTCAGTTGTCTAGATCAGTTCCCAAGGATAAAATTTCATGGAAACAACATGGAATGACACAATGAACTAATATTTTCATCCAATTTGAGTACCTTTGATTCAATGTTATCATTGAGAACCCTTGGATCTATCTTAATAGTATAATTACATCGAGTTACAGACAGACAGATAGACGAACTTAGCCAATTATATAAGTTCATTTGCACGCAACCGACTTTTAACTCCGCTTATTTATAAGTAGGCGTTTTGTATTAAATTTTAAATAATTTTCTTCATTCACGTATCAGAAGCCGTTGCGAAGCATTGTGATTGGTTTACTAATGGCTATCGCTACCTTGTTTTCAAAAGAAAGCTTGGTTAACAAATTTAACGTTGACCTTTGCATTTTCAGATTCAATAAGCTAATATAGCAACCTACAAAAGATCAATTATTCTATGAATTTGCTATTACAGAAAAATGTTGAAAAGCATGTGCTTAGATGTATATAGATGAATGAGACAAAAGTTGTGTCTGCTGTTGTGCTTCGAAATTACACAACATGGCGAAGAAAATAAAAATCGTGCCCTTTCATAAATGTTTTCTTATTCAATGTTCTGTTTCTATTCATCGTATACGGCATCCAAGTGAGAATAATATATTGCAGCAGACATTTTTTTTTGTGATAGTGCAATGTAGATAAATACAAGATACAATATGGAGATATTCCAATGTGGACATCGTTATGTTGCCGATAAGATAATGTGTACATATCTCAATTTTAGTGCCAGTGAGATATCCAAGAAGTCAACTCAGTAAGTCACTTTTTATGCAAGACGTTGAACAGTTTTATTTATTCAACAAACTTTTGGATGATATGAAACTAATTTGGATCATAGCCAAACATTAAATATTTACTGTCAACTTTCCTCACGAAACCAGTTGTTGTGTTAGCAAATTACTTTTCCATATATTTGTAGCAAGATACCTATTTATTGCTTCGGCAACGAAGCTCGCACTTCGGTGCGAACCGACCACACACACACACCTATTTATTAATATTTATGTATTCTTTTAACTGAACTTCATATTAAAACTTTTGAAGTTTACAGTGGATGAATTGTTGAAATTTAATATCAAGAATTAAATATGGCATATATAAAAATTAATATAAAAGAATTTACCTGGAGCTGTTGATGAAATGTCGATTTATTGAATAAAAATAAAATAAGACTAATTAATTACAAAATAAGCTTAAATGTAATACGATTTAACGTGAGCAACATATTGGAATAAAAAGCCAACACACAGTATTAAAATTTAAAAAATATACAATGAAAAATACCAGCGTTCCAAACGATCGTATGTACGTACGTCAGTTTACATGTTCTCTCTGAAAGGATCACTTCAGGACCACCTAGTGCCGTAATGGCGCGTTTCCGGAAATGTGCTCATTAGGAATATATTGATCCTTAGCCAAGCCCGTACACGTATTTTAAATAATACACACGAATTTGCAACACCCTGTATATATATATATATATATATTGACTGTTGAGCCATTCGGTGACACTCTGACCAGTATAGATGACCTCTTTAAAAAGATTATTGCAGTAGTTTTTATTATAATTCAAAGCAGGACATATTTGCAGATGTTTAGCATTCATCCCAAAATTAGGAGTACGATGGGCCATTCCCTAGACACAGAGAATGTCGAGATTTTCGGAAAGAGAAAAATAAGATATTTGTAGAAATTCCTGCATTGAATTTCTAACCCTAAAATTTCTAACCCTAAATTTTGCGGAGAATTAATTTAATTTTCTCATTTAGGATAATTAGTTTAGCCTCCAAAGTTCAGCATTTATTCATGTTCTTGAAGTGCAGTCAACGCAATGTTGTCGCGCGAATGGCTTGTGACATCCAGGAGCTTAATCAAGTGTTGATTCAATTGTCGCATGAGTCACGTGTGAATAAATCATAAAATATGTTCTTTCTTTGAGTGCCTGCAAGGTTTTCAGTTGCATCTCCCACAGAGATAAGACGTGAGAAAACTGTTCACGTCCTCGCAAAAGAAAGCGAGGTGCCCACATATTTTGTGAGTATCGCCAAGACGAAAAGCGAAGAAAACTGTGCCGATTATTTTGCCAGGATACGGGGGAAAAAAGGAAGCCGTGCCGAAGCAAAGGCAGCATCGATTGTAGACTTGCCGAAGGACGAAACAAGATATTAATAAAGATCGAGGAAATCGGATGGACCATAGGAGGAAATACCTTCATCGCAGGGAAAGTTTCAGCGGGAAAGTTCTCCGACGCAGTGATAGGCCTAATAATATGTGATAAGCTTATCGGGAAAAGTTCGGATTTAGGAAACGATAATCGTCGTAAGTAAAATATATGTGATCCGTTTAGAATCGTCCGACAGACATAATAAAGTGATTGTGATCTTAGAAGTTAGTGCCCAGTGACAAAGTAACAAAGTTCAATTCACCAAGGATAGAATTGAACTCAGTGTCAAAGTCTTTTTTTTTTAAAGTTCTAAAATAGCCTACACACAAGTATAAAAAAGTTAAGTTAAAAATTTAAAATTAAAACATTAAAAACATTAAAACCAAACTAGTTTCCGCTCGCTAGCGAGCCATCATCAGTGAGTGAGAGTCTCCTGTCAAACCCGGCTTCTTATGGAGAAATTGCGTTGATAACCACCAATGAATTGCTTGGTTCGATTGAACCAATTGTCGTGAAGATTCAAATTAAAGTGATTTGAATAAGGGATAACGCAGCGCTCTTAGTGGCGATCACAAGAATTTTTCTTGATGAGAAGAGAAAACACACATGGCTATGTTTATCAACACAACCACGTTGGATGCAAGTTATATTTGTTTACAAACATTGGATGCTGTGAGGTGAAGATAACATATTAAAATCGGGAATCTCTGGGCTTTTTTCTAAATCCATACTGATAAACGTCTCTGACAGAAACACTATCGTTAACACATTTGTCCGATGTTGCAATTAAAATTGATTCTTTACATTTTCGGTTTTGATGATTTTCTTCAATTGCTAAAACTTTTGGATTGTGGGTAGTGAACCTATGGTTTGTTTTTTTCATGTGTTGAACGGTATTACACCTCAAGTCTTTTTTCGAAATGGCGCGTGCGTGTTCCGCCATGCGTTTATGTAGGGGTCTGCGGGTTTCTCCAATGTAAATTAGATCACAATTGGCGCATTCGATTGAGTAAACTACACCTTTTTGTTTGTTATTATTGTTGTTGTTATGGTTCTTAGGTGGTTCTTTGGTGGTTCTTTGGTTCATTGGTGGTTATCAATGCAGTTTCTTCATAAGAAGTCGGGTTTGACAGGAGACTCTCACTCACTGATGATGGCTCGCTAGCGAGCGGAAACTAGTTTGATTTTTAATGTTTTAAATGTTTTAATTTTAACTTTTTAACTTAACTTTTTTATACTTGTGTGTAGGCTATTTTAGAACTTTAAAAAACGACATTCATACACGTTAAAGTTATCATCAGTGTCAAAGTCTTACATGTGCAAACAGAGACTCTGCAAGGATACGAATATACAACAGCGGATGGAAGACATAGACATCATTGTTCGGAATACCCGTAGCTGTTCGACAGAAGAATGTGATGAACTACTGTAAGTAGAATTTTTCCTTGAACTGTTTCATATATTTAACCGGCAGAAATAGATACAAGATAGTATTCAGTGTCTCAAGACAGAGGGCCATTTTGGATAGGAAGGATTTTGAGAAATATAATTCTTCGACGCTTAAATTAGTGACGAACATTGTTTTATGAGTTTCTTGCGAATAATAGTGAAATTAAGTTTCCAGAACTTTTGTGATCGCACGCATGTGAAGTCGTCAGAGAAAAGAAAAAAGGAGAACTATAATTCCAGTGAACAGTAACTTTACCAATTTGTAATTTATATGTGTTTTATGAAATAATTTGCTGTCCGAAGTCATGTTGCTGATTGAAAGCAAGTAGCTGTAAAACGAAGCCAAGAACTTTGAATTTAGTGACATTGATTTTAATATTCATAAATAAGTGAATCGTATGTAGGCTTTAATTTAGCAAGCTAGTTATACCTTTTATCATCGAAATAAATCTGTAAAAGATTTCTGTGTTTTTGGTGTTATTTGGTAGAAGATAGTGAGCACTAATATTTACTCTGCTGATTTACATATATAATTTAATTCATAATATTACAATATTTAAGAGAGTTATTTTAATCTGGCATGATTAGACTCTTGGGAAGCTATAATCAAGATTTGTCAACTACAAACGTGTTGGAGTATGGGTTATAGGTACTGTTAATTTTGGGATCATATGTTCGTTATGGCGCTCCTCGATTTATTGAAGCAGACGAATTATTTCCACAACGTTTGGCGATTGGCCACCAGGGGATGGACTGTTAAGACTATTCATTGTGCCTTTTTCAGTTCATTCTGCTTGATAATGGAACTTAAAATAGGAGTTTCGAATATATACGCTGATGCTTTAATGTAAGTTTTTATCTTTTTTATGTATGTGCCGATATAGTTGGCTTTTTCAAAAATAAGAATAATTACATCATCGTAAGCGAAGTGGTATCTCAAAAGAAAAAATGAACAATAAAAACCTCACTAATGAAAAATTAGTGAGGAAATTCATGTGCCAGCTATTTGCCGGCCGTAATTGTTTTTAAACCATAAAAATTCAAACTGGCATTTGAATTATAAATAACAATGAGCGAGTCCAAATTGTTTACCAAGTGATGATCACCAAAGAGCGTGAAACAGCTGTTCCAGGATCTCACTTGATAAACAATTTGGTTTCAGCCAATATTGTTTAAGACAAATTACAATTGCAAAATAATCTTAAATGTGTTAAACGTAATATAAAAATGTTAATTTTATTAATCCAAAATTTCTTAAAATAATAATCATATTATCATAATTTATAAAAATATCTAAAATACTTTTAGATTTAAAGGATTCATAAAAATTTCTAATTACTTGACATAATATTAGAAAACTTTTTAATCTGGAAATTTTATAATAATGATATTTTAGTTCCGTCGTTATATATCTTCTTATTCACAGGTTTATATTATGTATTAAGAAAGTGATAATATTCAGATGCTTGGCGAAAGAGATGAAAAGTAAAGAAAAGTTTTTATCATTTTGTTTTAAAGAAAAATGATATTGATTACATGAGAATTAGAAACTTGTGAGCAACTAAGGATTGTTAGAAGATAAAATTATGTGAAACTCCAGGATATCACCCAATTAACAGAATGTTTCATTTCTTGATGTTTATTTACAAATGGATGGGCTTTTGGACTATTTAATTCACTTCAAACATTCATTTTTATTCAAGGCACATAGGTTTTGCTCTTTTGTTATTATATATTGCTATTTCACTTCAGAATTCCTTTACAGAACAAGTGAAAAGATAACATAAATATTTAAATTAAAAACTGAAAGGCAAAATTTATACTTACGCCCTTGGCAATGAAAAAACGAAAGAAGAAAAATTAATATTTACTTTCCAAGTTTATTTTATTAATAAAATGTGATACAATCTGAGTATACGTATTTTTGACAAATGATTTGTAGTACAATTTCCCTGCAGTATAATTAATGGAAATACAGGGAAAGTGAAAATAAAACATAAATATTTAAATTAAAAACTCAAAAATTTTTTTTATACTTACGGTCTTGATATTGAAAAAAATCAATAACAAAAAAATATTAATTTTATCAATATTAATAAAATTAACAAAAAAATATATTTATATTCCAAGTAACTTTCTTTATATATGAAGTGGGATTCACTGAATGGATTTTTTTACTTATATGCAATGACTTTAAAATTACTAGAGAAAGTTTGTTATTAATTATTCTAAATTCCATAAATGACGGATCAAATTTAGATTAGGTCTTCATTTCAGTTAAAACTTTTTTTGAACTTAAAGAAGCATATATAAATAAACTTTTACAAACCATTTTATACAAGTTCCATTAAACTGAGGAGTTGGGTTCAATATATTTCTTGGTTTTTTTTTGCGTTTTGTTTTGTTTCTTTTTTATTTTTAATTTTAAGATTTGTCCATTGAATTTGTCAAACAATGAAGCCTATTTTGACAATAAATGCCATCCAGCTTCTTTATTCTAACATTATTCTTAATGAATAAAATGCAATTGCAGCAAAGGAGTTGAAAGCTGTTCTATTTCCTCAACTTTAGAAATTTACAGAAAGTGCTATTTCCAATTTGGGAAAATTCAATTTTTCTTAATTTTTATGTCAAATTTAAAAAACGCAGTATGCTGCAAAAATCTATTTAAGAAAGTTCCAGTAATATTCATTTTCTCCCATTTATTTTACAAATTACAAAAATAATCTGGTTTTTTTTTTTAAAAAATGCATTGAAATAAAAAATTTTTAATGGTCACAGATGGGGTTATTCAGGTGCGTAGTGTAGAACAATAAGAAATACTGCTAATTTGAATTTACTAATAGTCTTGCTTTTACTAATATAAAAAAATAATCATGGAATAAATGTTGCCTATTTTTTTTAAAGCATCTCTGCATTACTTTTAAACAAAGCACTCAATTATTTTTTAGAAAAATATTTTCAGGCTACTCTCGAACAATACTATCCTCAATTTACTTCTTTTAAGGTTTTCTTAGATCGATTATCTTTCATTAATTTCTCAATAAATATATATTTCTTACCTTTGTTCCAGTACCAGAAATCTTCAAATTTAAATTATGAAATTATATATCATTTTATTGAAATGCATACTACATTTAATAATTTAAAAAATGTAGGTAATTAAATGTACAAGACAAAGTTACCAAAGTAACAATATCAACATTAACAATTAAGTCTTCTCAATTCTTACGTTAAAAAGAGCAAAAAGGCACAACGCAGATAACACGAGAGGAAAGGATTCACACCCAGAGTTTGATATCGGGAAGAGGCTGGGACGGGACGTTTCGTCCTTTTTAGGACTCATCAGCCAGACAAACTTCCCCGGTGACACACTCAGAAGGTGCGAATCCTTTCCTCTCTTGTTATTTGCGTTGTGCATTTGTTTTATGCTCTTTTCATTGAATCATCAGGCACGTAAAATCTATTTTTCTTTAATTCTTACTTTCATTTTTTAAAATATGCAAATACTTTATTTGTTTATATTTCTACTGAAACTTGTGTTTGTGTCTATCTATGATAATACTTAAAATCTTAAGATTTTTTTAAAGAATTGTATTCAGAATTTCATAACCAGTAGCATCACATTGAATTTTTCTGTTTCATTACATTATTCTAAACAATACATTCCTTATTTTTTATCCATTCGACTAATGTATTTCTTTAATTGAGGTTTTTTTGTTTGTTCTTTTTTTGAGGAAAGTTTCTAAGATCTTATTAATTATTGCAAGAAAGGAAAACAAACAAAATAATCGTTTGTAAGCCAGATTTGAAATGAAAATCAAATGAAATTAGATTTCTAAAAAAATCTTCAATTTAGATATTTTTAAATAAGGATCCAATGTAGATCCAAAGTTTTATAAAAAAAAATCACTATAAAGAATCTTTTTCAATTCAGATATATTTTTAACTTTTCAATTAAGGCCGGTCTAAATAGAATTGTATTTTTTTAAATATCATCTTTTTTAATTTTAGAGTAGAAAACAGCATCATTAGCCATTTCGCCATTTCTCTCTTTTTACTTGTCTTTTTTTTTTTTTCTAGCCTCCTTAAAAGACTTTCGATTTCGTTTTCGATATCCAGAACTGTGCTCAGACATTTATGAGTCATTTGCTCGTCAAATAGTTGCTTTCACTTCTGAGATCACTTTCAAAAGAAAAAGTATTTCAAAAAATGGAAAACAAACAAAATACGAAAGGTACAGAGAAGGAAGGTAGAGAGAATATATCCGTGGGAAAATATATCTGTGGGAGCAAGACTACACCAAATGCTGACAAAGGACCCTATAAATGCTGGCAAAGGGAATTAATCCTATTAATCCAGAGGGGATTAATACGTATTAATCCATAGGGGAACTTAAAAACACCCAATGAAACATTTACCAAAACTGGGAAAGAAACTCCGGAAGATTTACTTCAGGTTCACTTCCCAGAATCACGTGTCATTGATATCAATTCGGACCAAAGTCAGCAAAACCCTTGGAAGAAGGGCAACAAGGGCTGACTGGCAAGTGGCGAAAATAATATTCAAATAAAACATGAATAATGTGGGTAATCGATTCATTTGAGGCCTACAAATCACTTCGACCAGATGGGATATTTCCTGCTTTAATACAGCAAGGAAATGAAGACCTAGTTCCAATTTTATGCATTCTATATAGGGTCAGAACGTCACTTAGATATGTTCCAAAAACCTGGAGGAATGTCAAAACGGTCTTTTTACCAATGCTAGGACATATTTCCTATGATGTTTTAAAAACATCTAAGAGTTTACTAGGAAAAAAAAATCATCAAACAAAGATAGCACTATCATACCTATTAATAGGCAAAAACGTACGGATGTTTGTTTGTCAATATAGCGGAGACAGTCGAAGCGAGTATTTAAAGACCAGCAGTAGTCTAGTTGTTAGTATTGCTGACTGCGAGAACGGAGGTCTTCGGTTCGAATCCCATGCAAGCCAAAGAAAAAAGATAATTTGACTTTCTCAGCAAGGGAAAAACCAAATAGATCGAATGCAGCAGGGTTTATACATTTTATTTCTTTTCAAAACTGAGCTTAGAACATCTTTTTCAATATTGTGTTTTTGAAAAATTTCACGGTATTTCAAAAATGTTGAATTTGTTTTACTTCCGTGAATATTTTACGGGTTGCACCAAGTAGTATGGAATTTCTTCCAATTGAATGGATTTGGAAATAAATTCATTAATTTTAAATGAACAAAACGTCATTTCACACTGTAGATGGATATACTTAACTATTATACTATAAAAGATAATTTTTATAATAGAGTAGAAATTATTTATCTATTATTATAATTATATTAATAATAATAATAATAATAATAAAACATACCTCCTTCTGTAAAATTTAATAGAATGAAAATTAGTTCTCCAGTTTATGAAAAAGGCAATGATGAAAAAAAAAATTATTCATTAGATTAAAAAAAAAAGAATTGAATTTTGAAATAAGATTTTTTTCAACACGCTTTGTACAAAAGTCATGAGTAAAGCAATCATAGAATTTACACGTAAATTTTTACATGTAAAGTTTTTTATTAAATTATTTGTGTAATTTTGTTTAACAAACACAAATAATATCTACT
>JAFIDM010011232.1:0-19636 GCA_023159025.1 Thereuonema tuberculata | reverse complement strand
ATAATATGATTATTATTTCAAGAAATTTTGGATTAATAAAATTAACATTTTTATATTACGTTTAACACATTTAAGATTATTTTGGAATTGTAATTTGTCTTAAACAATATTGATTGAAACCAAATTGTTTATCAAGTGAGATCCTGGAACAGCTGTTTCACGCTCTTTGGCGATCATCACTTTGAAAACAATTTGGTCTCGCTCATTGTTGTTTATTTATAATTCAAATGCCAGTTTGAATTTTTAAGGTTTAAAAACGATTAAGTCCGCGAATAGCTGGCACAAATATGTCCTCACTAATTTTTCATTAGTGAGGTTTTTATTGTTCATTTTTTCTTTTGAGGTACTACTGCGCTTCCGATGATGTACGTAATTATTCTTATTTTTGAAAAAGCCAACTAAATCGGCACATATATAAAAAAGATAAAAACTTAAAGCGCGTCACCGAATGGCTCAACAGCCAAGGGTGGGTGTTGGCTAAGAAGAAGAAAAAGAAGATGTTTCAAATAACACATTACTGTCCGGCTTTATATATATATATATATATATACAGGGTTTTGCATAATTCATGTGTTTTATTCAAACCACGTGTACGGGCTTGGCTAAGGATCAATATATTCCTAATGAAGACATGTCCGGAAACGCCCCATTACGGCGCTAGGTGGTCCTAAAGTGAGCCTTTCAGAGAGGATATATCCTTTGATACAGCATGCGAAATGATTGGCAGGCGAGCCCTCACATTGATCTGGGGTGCTATTTTTGTTTGTTTTAATTTTATTCGGTGTTACGCAGTATTTGGGTAATGATTTACAATAAAATAACAACTAACAAGAAAGAGAAAAAATAAAAATTGGAATAACGGTTATTAACTGACGTACGTACATACGATCGTTTGGAACGCTTGTATTTTTCATTGTATAATTTTTTTAATTTTAATACTGTGTATTGGCTTTTTATTTCAATATGTTACTCACGTTAAACCGTATTACATTTAAGCTTATTTTGTAATTAATTAGTCTTATTTTATTTTTATTTAATAAATCGACATTTCATCAACAGCCCCAGGTAAACTCTTTTATAATAATTTTCATATATACCTTATTTAATTCTTGATATTAAATTTCAACAATTCATCCACTGTAAAGTTCAAAAGTATTAATATGAAGTTTTGTTAAAAAAAAATACATAAATAATAATAAATAGGTATCTTGCTACAAATATATGGAAAAGTAATTTGCTTACACAGCAACTAGTTTCGTGATGAAAATTGACAGTAAATATTTAATGTTTGGCTATGATCCAAATTAGTTTCATATCATCCAAAAGTTCGTTGATTAAATAAATCTGGTCAACGTCTTGCAAAAAAGAGACTTACTAAGTTGATTTCTTGGATATCTCACTGGCACTTAAATTGAGATATGTACACATTATCTTATCGCTAACATAACGATGTCCACATTCGAATATCTCCATATTCTATCTTGTATTTTTATCCATTGCACTATCACAAAAAAATATATCTGCTGCAATATATTATTCTCACTTGGATGGTGTATACGATGAATAGAAACACAACATTGAATAAGAAAACATTTATGAAAGGGCATGATTTTTATTTTCTTCGCCATGTTGTGTAATATCGAAGCACAACAGCACAAAACAATTTTTGTCTCATTCTTCTATATACATCCTCCGCACATGCTTTTCAACAATTTTCTGTAATAGCAAACTCATAGAATGCTTTGATCTTTTGTATGTTGCTGTATAAGCTTAATGAATCTGAAAATGCAGAGGTCAACGTTAAATTTGCTTACCAAACTTTCTTTTGAAAACAAGGTAGCGATAGCCATTAGTAAACCAATCACAATGCTTCGCTACGGCTTCTGATATGCGAATGAAGAAAATTATTCAAAATTTAATACAAAACGCCTACTTATAAATAAGCGGAGTGAAAGTCGTTTGCGTGCAAATCAACTTATACAATTGGTTAAGTTCGTCTATCTGTCTGTCTGTCTGTCTGTAACTCGATATAATTAAGCTATTAAGATAGATTCAAGGGTTCTCAATGATACCATTGAATCAAGGGTACTCAAATTGGATGAAATATCAGGTCATTTTGTCATTCCATGTTGTTTCCATGAAATTTTATCCTTGGGAACTGACCTAGACAACTGAAATTCTAACAAAACATACGTTCAAAACGAAATAATTTTGATACCACTGCACCCATTTTAATGAAATTTGGCGTACTTACTCAGTTTTTTACGCTGATTTTGAAAATCAAAACCATTTTAGCCGTAAAAGCTTCGTTCACAAATCTTCAATGAGAATAATTGTTTTAGTGCAGTATTTAGATCACAAAGGTGTGTTTAAGTGTCTTTCGGCGTTATGGGTCAAAAATAATAATTATACCATTCTTACTTTTAGTAAAATTTATTTACAAGGACAAACTTTATATATGGTTGTTGTTTATTTACCAGATCCTGTTTCTAGTCATGGACAGATGTATGTTGCTATTTCTTCAGCACGTCGTGCTTGCGACGTCAAAATCAAAATTCTTGACCGAATAGATCAAGGACATCTGATAGAAGGATCTGATGCTGTTTTTACAAAAAAAAATATAGTTTATAAGGAGATATTTACTTTATAGTTGATAGTTGATAATAAAATGATTTTTTAGATTTTTTTAAGCCTGTCCTCCGACAGGCTTTGCTGATAGTTAAAATATATTTTAACGAAGACATTTTAACAGCTTCGACTAAATTAGAACCACTCCTACAAGAATTTAATCTCAAGCTCGTCTCACCTTTAAGAAGCACCACCAGGTATGGAACGTGTCTCGACGCAGTCTATTATAACGTAAAGTTGACCCAATCTGTTAAAAGTTGACCCACTACAGGGCAGGCGCTAGGAGGGTGCGGGGCCTCGGGCGAGATGAATTTTGAGGGGCCCTTGCCAATCCTATTTTAACAACCCCCCCCAAAAAAAACGAAATCTTACTTTAACAACCAAAAAAAAAATATATATATATTATTTTATCCTTTTTCTTCCAACCAGGCGTGGGGCCCACCCCCAAGCCTGGAGTCTTGGGCGGTCGCCCCTTTCGCCACCCTCTAACGCCGGCTCTATTTATATGGAATAATCTTCATTCTTAGCTCATTTTTAGACTGAATTCAATAACTTTTGAATAATTTTCTTGATTTACATATCAGTAACCATTGCGAAGCATTGAAACTTCGATGAAACTTTAATGCAACTTTGTTATCGGAACGCAGAATGTGCTAGTGCGACTTTTGGTTACTTGAAGTCAAAGGTGTATAGCCAAAGTCACTGTTGAAGGCTGCCATCTGGCATCAAGTGTTTGGAATAACAACAGAGTGCTATTGAATGCGGTGAACAGTGTCGTGCGTCATCTGACGGCTTGTCTGGCGACTTGATTCCTGACTGCTGGGGCCACATTGAACAATTGTAAACCTGTATTCCGTGTGATCTGTCAGAAAATTGTTTCATTGTTTTGACACAAAATCCCGCATCATTCCGAGCATTTCTATGAAAACCGCCTCTTTCTGCAATCAATATTCCTTGAATTATTGGATTGTTAAATTTTTGATTACTTTCGGATTATCCGATACAAAGCACGAAAGGAATTGCGACATTTAATTTAAAGTTCAAATAGTTAAATACAGCCATCTATATCTCGAAATGACTTTTCCATATATGAATTAATGAATTTATTTCGAACTACATGTAATGAGAAGAGAACTCAATACTATCTTGCTTTTTTTGATGAAATGTTTTTCATTACAATCTCGTCAAAAAATTAGAATGGTTGTTGGTAGATAACCAGTAGTCCATCAAAATTCGGAATCGTCTGTGATACACAAATAATGAATATTTTTAACTTCATGATATAGTCGAGATCTAATTTTCATACTATTAAATTAAACCAAAAGCGGTTTGTTTAATATTATTATATTACTTTAGTAGACAAATAATTTATTTTGCATTATAAAATTAAAAAAGCACTTTTAATACCTGTAGAAGAAAATGTGGAATTATTTAAATTAGATATCTCAACTTATTTTTAAATTTTAAAACATTTAATAAATTTTACTTAAACCTTAAGTTCTTTATTTCTAATTAGATTTTATTTGATTTTATTTTGTTTATTAGTATTCATGGAATTATTAATACTTGTCTGTGTCTATGCAAAACATCATTTTTAAAGATGTAATTAATTTCAATTCGTTTTTTTTTGTTTTTACTCTTTTATTATCCATAGGTGAAGGTAAATATTAGAAGTTATTATTAGAAGTTATGTTATACTTTATATATATAAATAATAAAGAATCACTATGAATAATTAATATTTAGGAAAGTATGTAATTTTTATTACAAAGCTATTATATAACTATTGTATTCATGCCATAAAATGGATCTATTATAAATTAAAGCTGTTTATAGGTTGTCAGTGAATAGATAAAAGTAATTCTCTTATGTAATTTATAGTTCAAGTAGGTAAGTGCGTCCATCAACACCACGAAACGACTTTTCTATATTTGAAATTAATGAATTATTTCGGAAGATATTTAAGTAGACGGAACAGCATTCTATCTTCCGTTTTTTTGAAAGGAAATATTTTTCATAACATTTTCGTAAATAAATTAGAATGATATTTAGTATATAATCGTCTGTATTTTTGAGCATTTTAGCTAATGATACAGGAAATAATTGGTATTTGTTAATTATCATTACGGCCTATTCGAAGAATTTCTCTTAACTTTGAAATTAATCAAATAATCATTTTAATTTGACTTTTCAGTTTTGTTTAATGGATGCAAAGTACAGTTTACTTTCCTTTAGTGAAATTCTTTGCCATTTCCATATATCCGTCTGGAACTCTCCAGATTATGCTGCTTATGTTGCTTACGGGATCTTAAGAACGACTTTTGTTCTACTCTATTCCTTAGATAATATTAAACATGTTTGTTGATGTTTTTATTTGGATACTAGAATTATATGTGTTATTTAACATCCTTTATTTTTCTGATGTTTTTAACCTAACAGAGAAATGCAATTTTACGCAACGTTGTCTAAGTTGAGACTCGGCTGAATCGATGGAACTCCATGTTACTGATCGTTAAACGTTTAACTTTTATCACATGTACTCTTTAACTAACGTAAGATGTGCTTTAATTTTTAATCATATCTTGATCAGTTAAAGAGTTGGATTTTTTCTGAACATTTGTTGACTGCATATGCTGCATCTGGGCGTGAATACATGCTAAAGTTAAACTTCCGATAATGATACGATATTTCAGAAGCTCACCCTTATTTAATAATTTACTTGATTCGTCATGTTTTTCATTTCTTCCTTCTACACTCAAGGATGCAGAGATTGGTCTGTAATTGATCATTCCATGAATCTCTAATATTTCTTTGATGAAATGACTTTGAAAAATTTTTAATGATTGTTGTTTGTAGTTACACTTAATGCTCATTCGAAGTATATCACTTACTTCTGCTTGATGTTTGATATCAAACGACTCATCTAGCATCTTTTTTTGTTTTCGATATTTTTATTTACTTATTATTAATATATCATCTACATGTATCAGTATTATACATGTTTCATTCTTCTTAACATAATTGTAAGCACAAGTATCACTTTTTATTAGTGTTTTTATCAGCTGAAAAGTAAATTTTCATACCAGTATCTTTCTGCCTGCTTGAGACAAAATAAAGATTTTTTTTTAAATTTTAATCCATTAAATTGATTCAATATAGATTTCATCCTGGAATTTACCGTTTAGAAATGCGCTTCTTACATCACATTGTGAATCTTTAATTTGAACTTCACAGCTAATCCCAATAGTGTTGCAATTGTGTTTGCTTTTGGATTACGAACTTATATCTGCTTGTTGTAGTTAATATGCTTTTTCTGGAAGAATCTATTTACTATCAAGCGTGCTCTATATTTGTTTAAAGAGCCATCACTTTTTCGTATGATTCGAATAATCCATTTTGTGGTTAAAGGTGTTATGTACTCTTGGATTGCTGTCTCTATCCGTATTTGGTGATCGACAACAAGCGTGAAACAGCTGTTCCAGGATGTCACTTGTAAATAATTTGGTCTCACCTATTGTTATTATAACTTTAAATTTGTTCTCGAATAGCATTTTCTACTTTTTACTTTCGAGTTCTTCATCGTAACTCGATGGGGTTTTCTCCTTCATAATGAATTTATTTTTACTTTTGGATTACTTCCAATCCATTTTCTTTTTAAGATTCCATGTTTTTACGTTTTCATCAGAGCTTTCTTCATCGGATTCTTTCACTAAATCTTCTTCGCAATTTGCTTCGTGAGAAGATGTTTCCGTAACACTAATTGGTGAATCAAGGCTTTTAGTTCTACAATTTTTTTTAAAGAGCCCTCATCATTTAATTCTTCTTTATCTGAATTGCTAGTTTATTATTCTTATTTATAGCATTTGCGCTCTCCTTATATTCAGATTTTGAAGTGTGATTGTCGTTACTTGAGTCACTTGATGTTAAAAATTATTATATTCTTCTCAACTCATTTCTTTTGTTTTTAAAAGTCCTCATTAATGAAAACATTTTCTTCCTCTTTATTGACTTAAATATTTCGAACATTATAACCTCGCTCTTTGTTTGAATTTCCAAAGAAGATTTCTTTTTTTTTTACTAAAATTTCGAATTTATGTTTAATGTGAATCTTTGAGGTTTTAAGATAGGCTATACTGACAACTTTTTTAGATGTTTGGAACTTTGCCACTATCGTACTATCTCTGCAAATATCTTTCGTACTATCTTCATTGTTAGTGATAACATAAGGAATACATAAGTTGACGCATTCAATTGAATAGGTTCAGAATTTCAATGGAAGTTTAGCATCTAATAACATATTACGGCCGTGCTGGCGTGGCCATGAGGTCTCGGCGGCGGTCTGCCGTGGCGGCCAGTGCGCCAGTATCTGGGTTCGAATCCCGGCAGTGGCATGGTTGTTTCAATTTCCTTTCCTGTGTTGTCCAGCCTCTTCTTCGCTTTCTCTTCGGTCCTGGGGAAGGCCACGGGAAACCACCCTAGTATCTTTCCCTTGAAATTCTAGGGAGTCTGCTAGGGGTTCGCCATCTTGGGAACACTAGCGCTCCCTGGAACACGGATCCTTCGGTTACGAAGCGCGCACTTCGGTGCATACCGGCAATACAACATATTACCAGATGTGTCTATCAATTTTCTTTTTAACCTTTCGGCTATCCCATTCTGCTGTGGTGAATATACACTAGTTTTCATATGGGTCATATCTTTAGTCTTCATAACTTGTTAACTTCCGAGTCATTAAATTCCTTACCTTGGTCTATAAGAAAAATTGATGACCTTTCTGCTTCTATTCTTTCAGCGAACTTTATGAAAGAGTCAATACATTCTGGTACTTCTTATTTGCTTTTTATTAACTTAATGAAACTTCTCCTGGATTAGTCATCTACAATCGTTAGAAAGTCTAAAATATTCTAATGTTTGTAGATGACTATTCCAGGAGAAAAGTAAATGACTATACCAATACGTATAACAAAATCAGAAAGTCCAATATATTCAGTTTGTTATGTTTGTTATACGTATTGGTCCACATATATCGGAATGTATTCTAAAACTGTACGTCTTATACGTTTTCATCTTTTGTGATGGATGTTTCTCATTTTGCTTTCTTTACTACTTTGACTGAATGCTTCACTTTTATTCTCAGAAAACTTGCTTAACCTTTCAGCTAGTCTTTTTTCTTTCATTAATTTTAATTTTTATGATGAAATGTACTGTAGTTGATAGTGCTAAAGCTTGTAACTGGAATGTTGTTTACGATGAAAACATTTTGCTTTACATTTGTTTTATTAATTTTGCGTTTTATCTCATACAAGTTATTTCTGAATGTACCGATGATGATGGTGTTTCCCGTTTTATCTTTAATGGTGTACTTGTTACCCTTAATAAATTGTGAGTATCCTTTGGAAGCATCAATAAAAGGGATCAAATAAATTACAGGATGCAATAATACAATAAACAAGAATTATTTGAATAAAAATAACTGAAAAATACAAAGCAAGGATATATAGCATAAATGTTTGTATTTGATCAATGGTTTATAGAATTTAGTCTAATTAATAGCAAAGTTTCTCCCATAATATTAAAGTTATTAAAAAAAGCAAAAACTGATATTAAAAAATCTTTAAATTGCATCCCACTTTTTTCTTATTAAGAAATTTTGCTCGAATGTAAATATTACATCGAAATATTAATTTTTCTTCATCGTTTTTTCAATGGCAAGGTCGTAAGTATGAATTTTACATTTCAATTTTGAATTAATAAATTTTTGTTATTCATTCTGCAGTGAAATTCACGTACAGATTATCTGTCATAAGTATATAAATCTGTCAAAATATATAATCTAATCGTTAACATTTATCTTAAGAGAAATTGATAAAACTTATATTTGTTTTGTGATCTGAGTATTATATCTTTCTTATTATAGAATCCTGTGAATAAGATAATACAGAATTCAACTAAGAAACTAGAATTTCATTATTATAAAATTACCAGTTATATATTTTTTTGTTCACTATTTATATCAAATAATCATGTAAATGTTTACGAAAGCTGTTTAACTAAAAGCAATAAGATATTTTTATAAATTTAAATAAGAAAAATATTTTTATTAAAATTAATACATTGAAGGCTATTTTGCAATTGTAATAAGTTTTATTTTATTTTTATTTAATAAATCGACAATTCATCAACAGCCCCCCCAGGTAGACATTTTGTTATTAATTTGCATTTATTTATTATTTAATTCTTGATAAGTTATTACATTTTGATATCTGAAACACTTATAATTAACTTCAAAGTTTGTTAAAAAGTAAATAATATCAGTAAATGGTCATGTTGCTAAAACTATATAAGACAAATGAGTTGACAATTTGACGAAATATCTCAATTTAGAAGTTTCTGTGAAATGTTTTGTGAAAATCAATAACTTGTTACTGAAAGGATATCTTAAAGCAAACGATCAGAAATATTGGAAAGACAATGTTTTTCAAATATAATTAATTAATGGGACTATTTTTACAACAGTGACATTGTACTGTAAATGATTTAGAATTCCTGGCATCAAGCAGTCGTAAAGAAATAAATCCATATCCAATTGTAATAATTGATATTATTTAAATAAATACTATTGTGTTGTAGTTTCTCTGTACAGTTATTACGCTCTTGATGTCGTAGGAGGTAAGGCTGACGACAGGCTGAATATCGTGAAGTTAGCTAACAGATCTTGTAGATTGTCTGGCACCAAGAAGAGATAGTTTATTTACCGTAACGCAGGGTGCACAGCGTGGAGGAGAACTAGCTCTACACCCCAGAATTCGATTACTTCCAGGATTTTGCTGGCAAGGTTTGACTACTTTTAACAGAATTAGGACTAACTGTAGGAAATGCGCTGACTTATAATTTAAATGGGGTAAAATACTGTCTCCCACCTTTTATTGTAGTGCTGAGATACAAACAGACAAACATATAGTCAGAGCTTCAGCAGGTGACCCAGATGATTTCTTGGAAGCGACTAAAGAATCGATGATTTATAAGTTGGATGTTTGTTTGTGATTCTTTTATGTTTTACTCTCTGCTTTGTGACGTGAATTTATATGTTCGCTAAATAAAATAAATGAAAGCACCTCCATTTCCTTTAAAGGGACACAGTTTAAGGTGAGATGGTCAGCCTGACCCTCGCACTCCTTTAACCACTAGAAAAGTCACATTTTTATAGAGGGCTTAGTAGATCCTAGTTTCCAAATATGACAAGAATTCAGCATCGAAAAGTGCCTGATCTCCATTCGGAATTGAACCCATTACGTATAGGTCACAGTCAAGTTTATTACCATTTGGGTATCCACCCCATTTCAATAAATATGATTAAGTATTTTTTCCATGAAAGTAAATAAATAATACTTATTTTTCTACATTCTTTGTAGAAATAAATATTGTTCTTGTATTTAAGCTATTTTGTCTATAATAATTTGATGATTTAATTATTATTTCATAATATAAAATGTATAAATCGATTAGATATAAAATTGGACGAATTTTTCTTTTCTTTCCGGTTTTGGTATCCTCTTTTTGGTGAAAATAATTCTGTTATTTTAAAAAAGAAAATTTAAATATTCTATTATTTTTTTAAAGGAAAGAAACGTAAGTAGAAATGACTTGTTCTTAAATTTAATAAGTAGATATTATTTGTGTTTGTTAAACAAAATTACACAAATAATTTTAAAAAAAAAAATCTTTACACGTCAAAATTTACGTGTAAATTCTATGATTGCTTTACTCATGACTTTTGTACAAAGCGTGTTTAATAAAATCTTATTTCAAAATTCAATTCTTTTTTTTTTTAATCTAATGAATATTTATTTTTTCATCATTGCCTTTTTCATAAACTGGAGAACTAATTTCCATTCTATTAAAATTTACAGAAGGAGGTATGTTTTTTTATTATTATTATTAATACAATTATAATAATAGATAAATAATTTCTACTCTTTTATAATAATTCTTTTCAATTTAAGACTTTAATATCATTAGAAAAAAATGTTGGACTTATTTAAGTTAGATATGTCGACTAACTATATTTTGAAACATTTAATATATTTTACTTAAAACTACAGTTCCATGTTTTATAATGATAAGTAAATTGAAAAATGTTTTTTTGGATTTCTGTGATTATTAATAATTGTCAATAACTGTGGATAAGAATGGTTTACAGATCTAATTAATTTCAGTTTTATTCTTTTTTGTTTTGATGCATTTAATTATGTTGATGTTATTCTTTTATGGAATTAATACTGTTAATGAAGCATAATTAATAATTTGGAAAGTAAATACGTTTTTTATCAAGTTATTATATATCTATTATATTCATGTAAGAAAATGGGTTGTTAGTAAATACTTAAAAGTAATTGTGAAATCTAATTAGTAGTTCAAATACTTAAATATATCCATCTACAGTGTGAAATGACTTTTCTTCATTTGAAATTAATGAATTTATTTCCAAATTCATTCAATTGGAGGGAAGTCCATACTATAGTGCTTTCTTTGTTTGATGATTTTTTTTTTCCATAAAAAACTCATAGATGTTTTTAAAACATCGTAGGAAATATGTCCTGGCTTTGGTGTGAAGACCGTTTTGACATTCCTCCAGGTTTTTAAACATATCAAAGTGCCGTTCTGACCCTATATAGAATGCATAAAATTGGAACTACGTCTTTTTTTCCTTGCTGTATTAAAGCAGGAAATATCCCATTTGGTCGAAGTGATTTTTAAGCCTCAAATGAATCAATTGCCCACATTATCCTGATTTATTAGAATATAATTTTCGCCACTTGCCAGTCATCCCTTGTTGCCCTTCTTCCAAGGGTTTTGCTGACTTTGGTCCGAATTGATATCAATGACACGTGATTCTGGGAAGTGAACCTGAAGCAAATCTTCCGGAGTTTCTTTCCCAGTTTTGCTGAATGTTTCATTGGGTGTTTTTACGCTACCCTACGGATTAGTACGTATTAATCCCCTATGGATTAATAGGATTTATTCCCTTTGCATCAATAGGCTCCTTTGTCAGCATTTGATGTAGTCTTGCTCCCACAGATATATTTTCCCACGGATATACTCTCTATATTTACTAGAAGTCCATATTTACTGGAAAACATAAACATAGACTGAAATAGATTAGATAAAGGGCTTTCTTGCTTGGTACTATCTTAGACTCGGCTATCCGTTATGATTTATTCCGTGAGCGAAAAGAATGTACACATATTGATACAACCCTTTCACAGTAAAACAAATCGTTAATGAGAGAAACTCGTCACGCACTTCAGCACTTTATGATAGAGTCAGGTAAATGCAGCTTTTTATATATCACTTTAACAGTTGCGGGTTTTCAGAAAGCAGCAATATCCCACTGCTTATCGTCATAGATTCACTGTACCTTCCGCATTTTTTGTTTGTTTTCCATTTTTTGAAATACTTTCTCTTTTGAAAGTGATCTCAGAAGTGAAAGCAACTATTTGACGAGCAAGTGACTAATAAATGTCTGAGCACAGTTCTGGATATCGAAAACGATATCGAAAGATTTTTAAGGAGGCTATAAAAAAAAAAAAGAAAAGTAAAAAGAGAGAAATGGCGAAATGCCTAATAATACTATTTTCTTTTCTAAAATTAAAAAAGGTGATATTTAAAAAAATACAATTCTCTTTAGACCGGTCTTAATTGAAAACTTAAAAATATATCTGAATTGAAAAAGATTCTTTATATTGATTTTTTTTTTATAAAACTTTGGATCTACATTGGATCCTTATTTAAAAATATCTAAATTGAAGATTTTTTTTAGTAATCTAATTTCATTTGATTTTCATTTCAAATCTGGCTTACAGACAATTATTTTGTTTGTTTTCCTTTCTTGCAATAATTTATAAGATCTTAGAAACTTTCCTCAAAAAAAAAAATAAATAAAAAAATAACCTTAATTAAAGAAATATATTAGTTGAATGGACAAAAAATATGGAATGTATTGTATAGACTAATATCATGAAACGAAAAAATTCAATGGGATTCTACTGGTTATTAAATTCAGAATACAATTCTTTAAAAAACTCTGACGATTTTAAGTATTATCATAGATGGACACAAACACAAGTTTCAGTAGAAATATAAACAAATAAAGTATTTGCATACTTTAAAAAATGAAAGTAAGAATGAAAGAAAAAGAGATTTTACGTATATATATGACATAATAAACACTTAATTACTACTTCACTTTGGCTTCACCTCGGCTTCACCTCAGTGAAGTAGTAATTAAGTGTTTATTATGTCATTAACGCCATTTTAAGAAGTATTAACAGATTTTACGTGTCTGATGATTCAATGAAAAGAGCAAAAAACAAATGCACAACGCAAATAACAAGAGAGGAAAGGATTCGCACCTTCTGCGTCTGTCACCGGGGAAGTTTGGCTGGCTGATGAGTCCTAAAAAGGACGAAACGTCCCGTCCCAGTCTCTTCCCGATATCAAACTCTGAGTGTGAATTCTTTCCTCTCGTGTTATTTGCGTTGTGTCTTTGTTTTTTGCTCTTTTCAAAGTAAGAATTGAGAAGATTAATTGTTAATGTTGATATTGTTAATTTGGTAACTTTATCTTGTACATTTAATTACCTATATTTTTTAAATTATTAAATGTAATATACATTTCAATATAATGATATATAATTTCATAATTTAAATTTGAAGATTTCTGGTACTGGAACAAAGGTAAGAAATATATATTTATTGCGAAATTAATGTAAAAGTTTATTTATATATAGTTCTTCAAGTTCCAAAAAATGTTTTAACTGAAATAAAGACCAAATCTAAATTTGATCCTTTGATTTATGGAATTTAGAATAATTAATAATAAACTTTCTCCAGTAATTTTAAAGTCATTGCATAGAAGTAAAAAAAAATCCATTAAGTGAATCCCACTTCATATATAAAGAAAGTTATTTGAAATCTAAATATATTTGTTTCTTATTGATTTTTTTTCAATATCAAGACCGTAAGTATAAAATTTTTTATTTTAGTTTTAATTTAAATATTTATGTTTTCTTTTCACTTGCCTTGTATTTCGATTAATCATACTGCAGGGAAATTGTACTACATATCATTTGTCAAAAATACGTATACTCAGATTGTATCAGATTTTATTAATAAAATAAACTTGGAAATTAAATATTAATTTTTCTTCTTTCTTTTTTTCATTGACAAGGGCGTAAGTAAAACTTTGCCTTTTAATTTTTAATTTAAATATTTATGTTATCTTTTTACTTGTTCTGTAAGTCAATTCTGAAGTGATATAGCAATACATAATAACAAAAGAGCAAATCCTATGTGCCTTGAATAAAAATGTATGTTTGAAGCGAATTAAATAGCCCAAAAGCCCATCCATTTCTAAATAAGCATCAAGAAATGATTCATTCTGTTAATTGGGTGATATCCTGGAGTTTCACATAATTTTATCTTCTAATAATCTTTAATTGCTTACAAATTTCTAATTCTCATGTAATCAATTAGTCCAGTCAATGAATGT
Source organism: Thereuonema tuberculata (assembly GCA_023159025.1). Lineage (NCBI taxonomy): Eukaryota > Metazoa > Arthropoda > Chilopoda > Scutigeromorpha > Scutigeridae > Thereuonema > Thereuonema tuberculata. The sequence continues at coordinate 5,458 of JAFIDM010011232.1, read as the reverse complement.
TTCAAAAAGGGGTGTAGAGCGCATGGAGGGGGGCAGAATTTTTGACTTCAGGGATGGGTTTGGGGTTCATGGGAGGTAAAAATCCCAAAAGTACCCGACCCTCAGAGGTGAGACAAAGGGGTGGGGGCGTCCGGAAGGCCGTAAATTTTGCGATTTTTTGGTTTTACCCTTAAAACTCGAAAACTATAGGTTCTGGAGAAAAACGTATTCTGACCTGTTTAAAAGCTGACAAAATTTCTGACATTTTTTACTCCGACAAAAATTTTCTATCCTTAACTGTTCTCGAAATATCAGCTTCTGAAAAGCACCTATTTCCGGAAAACGATGTTTCTGATCACATGGTTCGTCATACTCTGCTCTTTAATACCTCAAATCTGCTAACATGCTACAAACTACAACCAAATCAAGTGAAGAGGATTATATTTGCTGCATAATTATACATTTTAGATGCATAGTGGGCGGGGGTATGGCTGACCACCCAACCTTAACTTCGTCCCGTTGATCTTGAAACGCTGGGAGCCTGATCTCCCGCGACCCCAAAAGCCTGTGTAGGCTTATAGTGGGTTACTTTAACTTTAACTAAGATGCACAGTAATAGCTGAAATTGTGAATTCAAGATGTTGTGTTGTAATGTGATAGGTTTTAATGCTGGAAATCAGTAACTACCTTTTATTGCATCCATTTGGGAATTGCAACAGGCATTATAGAAGATGCTCCGATCTCCTGTTATGATGCTCTTACAGTTGGGAAGAATGCAATGTCTAAAATGGAAAATGTGCCATTTTCAGACATAAAATTATCACAAAAAAACCAAGCACTTTCTCTTGCTGCTATGAGTTCATCAATTACAATAAACAATAACAAAATTGCAGTCAATCCCTATCTACTGTTTCAACGCATTTGCATAAGCAAGAAATCAGACGATGATCTAAAGAATTATACGGGGTAAGAGTTGGCCCCGTACCCTATGGCTTTCTTCAAGGACGGTGAAATGAGAAAAACTAAGAAGGCGAACTTGTACAGTCTCTATACAACAACCGAAAGGGATGTTCAATTCAGCAACCATGCGATAGTTGTTGATCGGGGATTCCTTATCCACAAGATCGTTTGGCAACACGGTAGTAACACAATATCATCTATTTGTGATGAATACATACGATTTGTAAAGAAGTTGCACAGTACTATCCGGGAAGAAGTTGTACTATAGTTTTTGATAGCTGCACCAACATATCAACAAGTAACTAAAGTGTCGGAGCACAATCGTAGGTATCGACTCAAACGGTGCGTGGATATTCAGTTTACTATAGAAACTGAAATCAGAGTGAAGCAAGAAATCTTCCTTTCGAACGCCAACAACAAGAACCTTCTTATCAAGCTACTGATGATAAAACTGGAGGAAAATGACATTAACACCCTTCAAGCAGAGGATGACGCAGATGTGAGCATTATATCTGCAGCCATTGAAAAATCAGTAAATTCTTCAGTGGCTCTGATAGGCGAAGATGTGGACTTCACAGTCCTCTTGCTGGCGAAAACCCCTCCCGATCGTGACATAATTCTGATGAAACCTGGCAGAGGAAAGGTACGCACAGCAACATACTCTTCTCAAGTGCTGCAGCAGCTCGGGCTGCAGCATATTCTCTTTCTGTATAGTTTCACAGGCTGTGATACCACCTCCGCAGTCTTCAGAAAGAGCAAAATCAATTTTGTTAAATTATACCAGAAGGACAAATTAATGATGGAAGCAGCTGAGGTGTTTTTGTAAAGAAATGGGTGGATCTGGTGGCTTAAATTAAATGTTCTTTAATAAGTTCTATTTTAAATTAATACATAGTTTATGTTGCTATTTACTGTAGCTAAATTTACACAAGAGTATCGGCTTGATACTTAAAGTTCTGTTTTTACACAAAGTATTATTACAGTCAAATCTATCTTACTTATTCTTAGGTTCGGTTGACTCTTGCGAAGTTTTCTTTCTTCTTACTTGATTAGCTGATATCTTCTTTCTTCGACGACACACGAACAGAGTAGAACTACGGTGGCTTCTCACGACAGACGGGTTCTTCATTTCAGCGACCAAACGCTTCATTCATGTCGACGACTAACGCTTCATTTAACTCGGCGACTAACGCCTCGTCCCCGACTGACACTTCCTTTCCGACCGCACCGTTCACTCCCGTGTCTTCTGTCGAACTCGCCTCTCTCGTGTCAGCTATCGAACTTCCCCTCTTTCGACTTGTAGCAGTCCATTAATATCGGGGTTCGCCACCAGCCTAATTTGCATATTCTACTTCGCAAATTACAAAACATACATAATTTAAGAGATTGCAAATACACATAATTATTTAAATAAATAAACATAAATAATTATTACAGAACCTCATTACAGTTTTCCAACTCTTCGTCGACACCATCCGAGATCGAAAGAGCTGGAAATAATTGCATACTCAGATGGTATGGTGCTCCATCTAAGGAGTCGTCCTTAGATGCGTATAGGTACCGAGCATTTATAAAATCAGCTTCTTCGATCAATCTGGACATTTCTAACACTCCCACAAACTGAAGGGGCCACGAAGTACCACTCCTATAGAGTATACTATGAAATACAAAAGTGAATGGGAACGGTACTGGCCCCACATGTGTGGGGTGAAGAAATACCTGGCTAAGAGAAGCAAAATGAGGAGCTGGTGCCTAGGTTCTGCGACAAAAATGCTGCACTCGACGAAATTTTAGAAGTCATATTTTGTCGATGTAAAAAGGAATGGGACTCTGGAAGATGCAGTTATAGAAGTTATTGAATTTTTCTGCAGCATGCCACAACTGCCAGGGCAACTGCCATAACGGGGTCCCCATCAACGAGGAGGAGGAGGAGGAAGAATTCGATCCAGTTGCAGTTACCTTACAGGAATCATTTTCCTCTTCTGGTTATGATGAGTGAGTCTCTATGGATAACTACCCCCTCTCAACATTGACGGTCGTTTTGATTTCACAGATGTATTTCGTTTTGTTTTACCTTTTACATACTGCTTATATTTTTTGTGTAATTAGACGTAGTTAAACCATATGTTATGTTGTTTTAAAGAACTTTCTACCTTTTCGAACTATTTTGAGTGTAGCTACTAATTATTATATCAAATGCAACAACTTATAGCACTTTTATCAATATAAATAGATAAAACATGCCGAATGGATGCAATAAAAGGTAATTATAGATTTCCAGTATTACACCAGTCACATTACAACACAACATCTTCAAATCCATAATTTCAGCTATTACTGTGCATCTAGAATTTTTAATTATGCAGCAAATGTAATTCTCTTCACTTGAATTGGTTGTAGTTTGTAGCATGTTAGCAGATTTCAGGTGTTAAAGAGCAGAGTATGACGAACCATGTGATCAGAAACATCATTTTCCGGAAATAGGTGATTTTCAGAAGCTGATATTTCGAGAACGGTTGAAGATAGAAAAATTTTGTCGGAGTAAAAAATGTCATAAATTTAGTCAGCTTTCAAACAGGTCAGAATACTTTTTCTCCAGAACCTATAGTTTTCGAGTTTTAAGGAAAAAAAACAAAAAACCGTAAAATTTACGGTCTTCCGGACGCCCCCACCCCTTCGGCTCACCTCTGAGGGTCGGGTACTTTTGGGACGTTTACCTCCCACGAACCCCAAACCCATCCCTGAAGTCAAAAATTCTGCCCCCCTCCATGCGCTCTATAATCATTCGTTGACTGGACTAAATACCATTTTTCTTTAAAACAAAATGATAAAAACTTTTCTTTTCTTTTTATTTCTTTCGCCAAGCATCTGAATATTATCACTTTCTTAATACATAATATACACCTGTGAATAAGAAGATATATAACTACGGAATTAAAATGTCATTTTTATAAAATTTCCAGAATAAAAATGTTTCTAATATTATGTCAAGTAATTAGAAATTTTTATGAATCCTTTAAATCTAAAAGTATCTTAGATATTTTTATAAATTATGATAATATGATTATTATTTTAAGAAATTTTGGATTAATAAAATTAACATTTTTAAATTACGTTTAACACATTTAAGATTATTTTCCAATTGTAATTTGTCTTAAACAATAATGGGTGAAACCAAATTGTTTATCAAGTGAGATCCTGGAACAGCTGTTTCACGCTCATTGGCGATCATCACTTGGTAAACAATTTGGTCTCGCTCATTATTGTTTATTTATAATTCAAATGCCAGTTTGAATTTTTATGGTTTAAAAACAATTAAGGCCGGCGAATAGCCGGCACATGAATTTTCTCACTAATTTTTCATTAGTGAGGTTTTTATTGTTCATTTTTTCTTTTGAGGTACCACTGCGCTTCCGATGATGTAATTATTCTTAGTTTTGAAAAAGCCAACTATATCGGCACTTACATAAAAAGGGATAAAAACTTACATTAAAACATCAGTGTATGTATTCGAAACTCCTATTTTAAGTTCCATTATCAAGCAAAATGAACTGACAAAGGCACAATGAATAGTCTTAACACGCCATCCCCTGGTGGGCAATCGCCAAACGTTGTGGAAATAATTCGTCTGCTTCAATAAAACGAGGAGCGCCGTAACGAACATATGATCCCAAAATTAACAGTACCTATAATCCATACTCCATACTAGTTTGTAGTTGACAAATCTTGATTATAGCTTCCCAAGAGTCTGATCATGCCAGATTAAAAAAAATCCCTTAAATATCTTATTTTTCTCTTTACCAAAATCTCGACATTCTCTGTGTCAAGAGAAAGGCCAATCGTACTGTTAATTTTGTAATGAATGCTGAACGTCTGCAAATACGTCCTGCTCTGATTCATAACCAAAACTACTGCAATAATCTTTTTAAAGAGGTCCATCTATACTGGTCAGCGCATCACCGAATGGCTCAACAGCCAAGGGTGGACGTTGGCTAAGAAGAAGAAGAAGAAGTAGATGTTTCAAATAACACATTACTGTCCGGCTTTATATATATATAGGGTGTTGCAAAATTCGTGTGTATTATTCAAACCACGTATACGGGCATGGCAAAGGATCAATACATTCCTAATGAACACATGTCCGAAAACGCTCCATTACGGCACTAGGTGGTACTAAAGTGAGCCTTTCAGAGAGAACATATCCTTTACTACAGCATGCGAAATGTTTTGCAGACGAGCCCTCACATTGATCTGGGGTGCTATTTTTGTTTGTTTCAATTTTATTCGGTTTTACGCAGTATTGGTTTTTAATTTTGGATAATTATTTACAATAAAATAAAAACTAACAAGAAAAAGAAAAAACAAAAATTGGAATAACGGTTGCAAACTGATGTACGTACATAGGATCGTTTGGAACGCTTTTATTTTTCATTGTATAATTTTTTAAATTGTAATACTGTGTGTTTTTATTTCAATATGTTACTCACGTTAAATCGTATTACATTTAAGCTTATTTTGT
>JAFIDM010011231.1:24042-45432 GCA_023159025.1 Thereuonema tuberculata | reverse complement strand
TATTTCATACGATAATGTTTGAAAATACATTTTTAAATTTATAAATTTGCTCAGACACCGTCCATGTAAACTTTAATAATCTGGCGAAACATCGATATATTATCAATTATCAACGTGTCTTTTGGCTGTCGTTCAACCCATGAATTAAAATTCAGCGATGTTTGCATTTTACGTCCATCTAATAAGGTGAGATTAAACCCCGATTTATGTGTTATTGTTCTTTCTGACATTTCCTAAACATTCAATTTCCTTCGCCCTCTAAATAAAAACAATGACATTTTAGTTCGTAAATACTTTCAATCGCACACAAGAATGCACTTAATTTTTAATCATACTTCTTCGATCGCACAATATTTTTTTAATGGCACAAGAGACACAGAATAAACTGCTCCAGGAACAAGGCTCCAGGACATTGAAAACAGGTCGTTGAAAGGAAGATAGAAAGAAGATAGAAAGAAGATAGAAAGAAAGAAAGATAGTCCTAGTAGGACTGAATTGTAATATTTGATGAATGAATGAATAAAAAAAAAAACATCCAAGCCACAGCCGGGATTCGAACCCAAGTTTAGTTATATCGGTCGCATGACAGGTCAATTATTCATGCCTGAGCATGTCGGGAAAAATATGCTTCCTTCGGTTTTTCGAATTACTATTCTAATGTTACAACATCCCTGATAGAAGTAATGCGAAGAAACAGGAGGAGGAAACAGCCAGCGAAGGGTAAATATACAGGGTCTTTCAGAAATAATGGTACTATTTGATAAGGATTTCGTATGAGGACAGTGCATAGTACAGTAAAATAACATGACAGAGTATTTAAATTTTATTTGTTATCTTAGAGAGGTAAGATATTCAGATGTACAGAATATTCAAGTTTTATTTATCTTATTGATGGTCAGTATGTCCGCCTTTGGTCACTGGGCAGACGTCCAACCTAATAGTAGAGTTCCTGCCACACTCGGTGCAACATATCTGCATAAATGCTGTCTACAGCTAGTGTTGTGGGTATCTTTAGCTCTAGTATGTTTGCAGGGAGAGGTGGCACAAAAACAGTGTTCTTGACGTAGCCCCACCGGAAACAAACATTCAAGAGCTGTAGACAAGCATAATACAAGTCGCAGACACCATTTATACTGATATATTGCACCGAGTGTGGCAGGAACTCGACTATTGGTTGGAGGTCTGCCCAGTGACCAAAGGCGGATATATTGAACACCTGTAAGGTAACAATTAAAACTTTAATACTTCTTCTGTCCATCCGTGCTTCTTACTTTATTGTAACCTGCACCATCCTCAAACAATATCCTTAGCAAATAGTACTATTATTTCCCAAAGACCCTGTATTTATTATCATTACTCTTACTATTTATTCTGAGACTTCATCGACATCATTTAGAGAATTTTCTTGTGTGTTATTTTCAAGCACCTTCCAGAAAATCAAGTACATGGATAAACGTCAGCTAACATTAATCTGAAATGTGTCTAAGTTAAATTATTATTAAATCTGTTACAGGAGATATCCATGGTAAAGATAAATAAATTCCATACAACGGAATTTTACGAAATTAAAGCTTTTACTTAAAGCTTGTAGAATTACAGAATTAATTTCAGTAAATAAACAAGGTAGGGATAGCGATTAGTAAACCAATCATAACGTCTTCTGATACTATAAGAAAATATAATTGATATTGCTTTAATTTCCTTATTATTATAAATGTGATTGTTGCGAATGCAAAAGGCGCAATTGTTGCGATTATTGTGATTGCTGGAGAGCTTTGTTTATACACGTAATTGTTGCGAATACAAAACACGCAATTGTTGCGATTATTGTCGTTGCTAATGATATTTTAATGATACTTATCCACGACAAAACGGGAATATATGTCTTCTGAAAGACTGAATATAATCAGAAGACTGAAAACGAATTTTTCTACTTTAAAAACGAATTACAAATATCATTCCATAATTGGATTTTTTTTAAATAGGGAATGAAGTATTTAAAATAAGGATACATTCCTAAGCTTGCAATCGTTTTTAGTTCTGAGTAATTTGCGTGTGATTGAATCCTCGATTCATATTTTATGCTTTCTTGAAAATGCCGCTGCTTCCACGATCGCTCTCTTTAGATCAATGGTTGGAATTAAAGTGGTCGCATAGAAGCACCACTCATCTATAACTAATGGCAAATTGAACTGTTTCGCCTTTTCGATGATTGCCTACCTTAAGTCCCACGAGCACCGTAATACCACTGCATTGTATTGATTGATATGGTTGCGAACAAAGGAAAGACACAGGTAAAGATACAAAGGAAGATGAATAACAGCAGAAATTAATAAAACACGTCAATGTACGTAGACCCATATCCATATTTTAATCGTTTCTCTTTTTTTTTACAGAAATTGCAAATAATTTTCTTTTAAAAACACTGGATCTTTTTTTTTTTTTTCATTGATATTCGAGGACACTTGTTACAGTTTTATCATTTCTTCAGCTAGAATTAATCAGTTTTAAATGCATCCAAGTCATATATGATTTAATCTAAATAATCGTATTCTTTGTAAGTGTTAACAAAACTAAAAAATTTATATTGTACAATATTCCGTCTAATATAGCTTATACAATGTAGAAAATATCAGAACCAAAAAAACTCTTAAATATTAGGATGGTTATAGTTTTATTTTTTATATTTTTAACAAGCTTTTAAAAAAAATTGAAATACAATTTACATTGAAACTTACAAATTAGGGAAGCATATTAAATAAATTTCTCTTTTTTTTCTTATTTATTCCTGTATTTTCTTGCTTATTCATAATTGATTGAGACGATTCATAATTGATTGGCACCAAATAGCCTAAAACAGCTGTAATTCTGGGTGAACAAAGGTCTTCATTTATTAAAACATATAATTTTGAACAAAGTCTGTACGTAAGAGGACAAGTAGTATTTCGTAAAGTATTTTTCTGTAGTAGCTGTAGCAATGATACTACTGTGAAAGAACACCGGGTCAAAGTCGTGTTCTCGATCCATAGTTCTTGTTTATAGCGATCACAGCCTTGTGAGATCAGGGATGAAGAACAAATGCCCAGGTCTTTGTCCTTCAAATCGTTTTACGAGAGAGATCCGTCGTTTTATCCCACACTGGGAGCTTAATGTTTAAGTGTCCTTTATCAATGATGTTACCAATGTCGACCTGGCTTCAGTTGATATCGCTTCGTATATAAATTGCCTTTCGGAAATATCTACATACTCACCCAAATCACTTTTGAATCTGAATGAACTATTTAAAGGTTTTTGGATTTATTTATTTTTTTGCTTTTTTTTTTAATTGTTTAAAAAATTTTAAGATAATATTATTCAGCCTACTACCCTGGCACTCGTCAACAGCTAAAAAATATCATAAAAACGCAACGTACGTTTCGGAATATCAAATCATAATTCCTTTTTCAAGCTAAAAACCCCTACCTTTTTAAAAAACTATCATCCCTTATCAGGAGTCGTTGTCTTATCGTTGTTATTAATATGTTCATCAACATTCTTTGTGTTCGTGACTTTTTATTAGTAATACCACGTTCTTGGCATCCAAATAACTTTCCTATAGGCCTTTAACAAGTGGCATGCTCATTCTAATATTCGTTCGATTCCAATTCAAAAAAAAATCCACCACAAAATAAGTGGACGTAATTGCAACTGTCCATAAAAGTATTCTTAAATTTATTAACTTCAATTCCGGCTCAAAATGATTTATGAATTGACAAACGTCTCAGATTGATAAGGTTATAAAAACAAACCAACTTATAAAAACAATCTGTCGTAATATTTTTAAAACTATGAGGTTCTGGATGAAATAGATATGTTTAAATATTACAGTAAGGGAAACAATTATCTCTCTAGGGTAGAAATTCGATTTCTTTTTTCCAAATGTGTAGCTACTAAATTTCTTTTTTCTGTTAATGACTTTATTCCCACGCAAACGACCTTTCTAATTAAAAGAGACTCCCTTGTATAGCACTCTGCTTCTGCTGCTGCATATGTTTTCCATACATTATTATCTTTTCTCCGTAACTTTCCGGGAAGACTTCCTTATCCTTCCTGACCACAAGTTACCATAAAATTACACCTAATTGAAGCTGTTTTAAAGTAGATAGCTGTTCTCCCTTTAAACTCTGCAACAACATCTATGTTCAAGAAAATCAAAACTACAATTCTAAAAAGACATTTATTTTGAAACATTCAAAAAACACTTTCTGTTTTTGTGCATTGTCAATCACAAAAGCGAAGTAGATTTTTTGTTTCAAAAGCCAGTCCCACATTGTAGATATGAGAACTTTGAAGACGAAATGTTTATACCATCCAGTGTTTGGGATTAAATTTCAACATTCGATACATGTTTAAATGAAGAAAAAGAATAAGCAGTAACCACTTTTGAATCCGATAACACATGTGAATAGTAGGGAGTAATAAGTCACGACATTCATCTTTTATTTCTTATCACAATGTCTTGCAAGTTAAAGAAACCCAAGCTATGGTTATCGTGGTATGACATTTTACATTTCCTTTGCAACTTCTACTTAGACGTATGGAATATTCACATAATAGTAACAGTAAGATTGTAATGTTGCTTTACAACAAGCTTAATGAAAACAATTCCATTTCTATTGAGGTTCTAAACATTAGCTTTTCATTCTGCTCTGCCTTGCCTCATTGTATTGTCCTTATTATAAAAAAAAATAATCTAAAACAGTTCGTTAAACACAGGGCAATAACCTTAGGGTCAATAAATTGTGTTTAAAATTAATTTAAAAGAATCTACGTCCTTGTGTAAATAATCTTTACTGAATTTGTGTAATAAATTAATCTTCAATGTATTCTAGGGAATGGGGGAGGGGGGGGGCAAGGTAAGTGAAGGCTAACATAGCCTCTAAATGCCAATAGTGCTATTTTAATAGAACTAAGCATGGTTCTGTATAGATATCATTTACTTCCTCATGACGATTGCCATAAAACATGAGTAGTACTTAGATCGGGAGGAAAAAAACGGAAAAATAAAACAGAAAATTTTGGTATTAGTCAAAGTTGGAGGAGTCATTTTTGGATTCGAGAAATAAGAGAGGTCGATTGCCATTTGCTAACTGGCAGCCTCAGATTGTGCACCAAAAACATGCAAAAGAAGAAAATATGATGTGGCTAAGACGAAACAAAATGATGTTCAGCAACGCTTCACAGAGAAATTGAAGAAAGATGCCATAGCAGTTTAAGGTGAAATAGGAGATATTCGTGGAGAATTGCAAATGATTAAAACTAAACTCGAAGATGTTTCTGAATTTTTTATGAAATGTCACTACTGAAAAGAAAGAATGGAAAAAAGATAGAACGTCGAAGAGATATGAAGTCCATAACCTGAAGAAGACTGGTAATCTTATACAAAAATATACTCATGGACAAAAAAATTAGCACACCAAGAAATAATTGCGGGATCGTAACGAAACTTGCAATGAAGGTACATGTCGGGGAGATATGCAAATGATTAGAAATGCAGCGTGATTGCGCATTACGTATAGCCGGTAGAGGCCGTTGAACATCGTACTCTGTGGAGTATAAAACAGGTAACCAAAGCTTGTTTGAGTGTGCTGAATCATTTACAAAGGAAGAGCTGAGGTAGACATGCCATTACGCCGTGTTCGAAGACAGTATACGCTGTTGTCGCAGTTTGAGAGAGGGAGAATCGTCGGGATGATGGAAGCTGGGTGGTCAGCTAGGCGAGTAGCTCGTCAATTAGGCCGCTCTGATTGTGTTGTGAGGAGGTTTTGGGACCAGTGGACCCGAGAGATGTCATGTACACGAAGACCAGGCTCGGGACGCCCTCGACAGACCAGTCGTCGAGAAGATCGCCACATAGTCAGAAATGCACGCTTACAGCCAACTGCTTTATCGGCCGCCATCCAGGCACAGGTAGCACCTTCACTAGGGGCCACTGTGTCTTCTCGAACCATACGAAGGCGCCTGGCTGAAGGACAGTTGGTATCGCGGCGCCCATTACGTGTGCTGCCCTTGACGCCCACCCATCGACGCCTCCGTTTGGAGTTTTGCCGCGCACGAGGAAACTGGACTGCAGCGGAATGGAACCAGGTCGTCTTTAGCGACGAATCCAGATTCAATCTCGGCAGTGATGACAATCGTGTTCGTGTGTGGAGAGCCCGTGGTGAACGCTTCAATCCTGCCTTTGCTGTACAGCGACACACCGCTCCCACAGCTGGTGTGATGGTATGGGGTGCCATTGCCTACAATAGACGGTCACCCCTAGTATTGTTCCGTGGCACCATGACAGCCCAGCGGTATGTTCATGAAATCCTGCAACCACATGTGTTGCCACTCATGCAACGGCTCCCAGGAGCCATTTTTCAACAAGATAATGCTCGGCCTCATACGGCAAGGGTGTCACAAGACTGTCTCCGCACTATTACTACCCTTCCTTGGCCTGCCCGATCCCCAGATTTGTCTCCAATCGAGCATATCTGGGATCATTTGGGACGACGAGTTGGGCATCCCACGAGTTTGAACGAACTAGAGGCAAGGTTACAGCAAATATGGAAAGAAATGTCTCAAGACATCATACAGAACTTGTATGACTCAATGCCCGATCGTATCGCATCGTGCATTCGCGCTAGAGGGGGTCCAACGGAGTATTAACTCCTCCGTTCTTTTGCCTTTTTCTCTGAAATAAATTATCCTTTTTCTTTGATTTTCTAATCATTTACTTATATCAAAGTAGTCGTTACGGATGTAAATTTTCGTTTCATTTTGACGACTCCTTCTTGGTGCGCTAATTTTTTTGTCCATGAGTGTATTATTAAAAAAATATTATATCAGCGAAATATTATGTCTGCTAATGTACGAGTGTCGTTCAATAAGAAATGCAACACTTTTTCTTCTCGGCTAATATTTAATGAAAAAGCGTTAAATTTTCTGTACAGAATCTTCAACAAACATTCCCGCACTTTCTCAAATTATTTCATTATTATCTGCTGTGCGGCGGCACTGTAGGTAGCGTTCAAGATGGCATCTGTAAATGAGATGCGTTCCAAACAAAGAGCAGTTATTGAATTTCATTTGGCGGAATAGGAGACCGTGATAAATATTCACAAGCGCTTACAGAATGTCTACGGAAACCAGGCAGTTGATAAAAGCACTGTGAGTCGTTGGGCGAATCGTCTGTCGTCGTCAGAAGAAGGAAAAGGGAAGCTGTCTGATCACCCGCGCTCTGGTCGGCTGCACACAACTGTGACTCCTGCAATATTGCAACGAGCAATGATCAACTCAGAATGTGAAGACTCTTAAGAAACTGAGGAAACGATTCCAGCATGTTCGTAGCCACAAAGACGTGAATAAACTTCTGCTCCACGACAACGCCAGACCACACTCAAGTCTGTATACCTGCGAGGAGATCACAAAACTTCACTGGACTGTTTTACCTCATCCACCCTACACTCCTGATGTCACACCTACGGACTTCTACCTTTTCGGATTTCTAAAGGATATAACCCCGGGAAGCCATATGGCAACGATCAGGAAGTTCTTGACACAGTAAGAAGTTGGCTGAGGCACAGACCAGTAGAGTGGTACCGTCAAAGCATAGAATCTCTGTCATCTCGGTGGCGCAAGGCCATAGACATGAACGGAGATTATGTTGTAAAATAGTTTTTTTGTAGCTAAAGAAATGAGGAAGAAGGCGGTGTATTTAAAACTGTAATAAAACAAATTTACCTTGAGAAACAAAATGTGTTGCATTACTTATTGAACGACCCTCATATAATACCGGGTGATCAAGAAATAACAGGAGATGTTCGGAGCTCTGTAGCGTGTTATGTACTGGAAATAGAACAAAATTTGGCCACCATACACATTAAAGTATGCGGTTTCGATTTGTCAAGAAAAAAAATTAGTACCAAACAAAGCCGATAGGGGAAATTCTGGCGCTGCGGTCGAAAATGCAGCATGAAATTTGCTTATATGGGTACTTTGTGACACGATATCGAGGATAAAGGAGGGATTGCGGGAATTCTAGTCATTCTGCAAAAAGTCGCCCGTCGATGACGTTGTCACTACATGATCGTGCCTTATTAGTCAAGCTGTTTTATCAGTGGGTTGAAAATGCCAATGCTGCTCTTCGTGAATACCGGCGGTAAAACAGTTACGTAGAGGACCGGTGACCATAACTAACTTACGAAGAATGGTTGAAAAATTTTGAAAGAACAGGAACTCTTGGTGTGCAACCAGGCCGAGGACGTAAACGTATCAAGCAGGAACAAATTGAAGAAGTTGCAACTGCCGTTCAGGATCAAGCGATAGCTAATAAGCAGGGTACCAGCAGTGCACGTTTAATATCACGACAAACAGATATCCCGTTGTCGACGGTACAGAAGATATTGCGTAAGATCCTGAAATTTTATCCATATAAGATAACACCCATTCAAGAATTGCTCCCAGGGGACAGAAATACCCGATTAGAGTTTGCTTTGAGATTTTTGGCGCGATTGGAAATGGATGACGAGTGGCCGTGGCGGATATTACGGAGCGATGAAGTTCACTTCCATGTGCACGGTGATATCAACACACACAACTGCCGTATTTGGGCTGGTACAAATCCACACGTTGGTCAAGAGATCCCCTTATATTCGCGTAAAGTCACAGTTTGGTGTGATTTCACTGCTTCTTTTATCATCGGTCCGTACTTTTATGAAGAAGTTGGTAGAAATGGACTAGTGATTTGTTCTATCAATTCCGACAGGTGTGCCGCTGTGATCGGGAACTTTGTGATACCTCAACTGCAGCAAAGAAATTGTATCGATTCTGCTATTTTCATGCAAGATGGTGCGCCACCGCACATCGGACATCGGGTGAAGGATGTCCTGCGTCAACATTTCACAGACGCTAGAGTAATTAGTCACGCAATTCCCATGAATTGGCCTCCGAGGTCCCCTGATCTGAATCCTTGCGATTTCTGATTGTGGGGCTAACTGAAAAGCATTGTGTATCAAGGAAATGTTCCTGACATTCCTACCTTAAAAGATCAAATAACGTTACATGTCAGACGAATAAATGCCGATATGCTGCGAGCCACCGTCGAAAACCTCATGTACCGCATGCAATTAGTGGAACATCAGGCTGGTGGTCACCTTGAGCCAAATTTGTAGGTTGCTATAATAAACGTTTTTCATTGGTATTTGGTGTGTTGTTATTTACTGTTTCCATTGGCAGTTATGTATTCTTTTTTCACACATTATGCGCTTGCAGCGCCAGAATTTCCCCTATCGGCGTTGTTTGGTACTAATTTTTTTTTTCTTGACAAATCGAAACTGTATACTTTAATGTGTATGGTGGCCAAATTTTGTTCTATTTCGTTCAGTACGTAACACGCTACAGGGCTCCGAACACCTCCTGTTATTTCTTGATCACCCGGAAGATGAACTTTGGTTTTCAAAAATGAGGAAGTGAATATGAATGAATAACTTTTGTTCAAATGGAAATATCCACAACAAAAAAAAGTAAGAAAAGAATTCACACAGATAAATATAAATAAATAATTTAAACATGCCTTGAATATTGACTTTTGACATTGCTATGAAGATTAGCTAAACTCAAATTGAAAACTTTAGTAAGTCCTCTAACCAGAGAAAGATTACTAACAAAACTAGTAATGCTGTTGACTGCAGTTACTACTTCACTCTCTAAGATGAAGTCATTCTTAGAGATTTAGTACCCTCTTTTTTGTAGTTTCGCAAGATTTATATTAAGATCATTCTTTCTAGACTCCTAATTTTCAAGATTTTCTTGCATATAGTATCAGCTACGGGACTAGAAACAAATATCATCCGCATTCTCCAAATTCTCAGTATATTTGTTAAATCTCCATGATATACTTACGCTAACTCGTTTATTACCACAAGGAATAGTAAAGTTGAGAGGAGGAAGCCTTGGCGTGAGTCTAAGAGCCTTCTGAACCTCATTTTTTCCTCAAGAGGATTGGAATATAAGTGGCTGATCTTCAAGCAATGGAGAAAACAAAATGAGGTTCTTAAGGCTGCGTATTGCCAATAGGTGTAATAATACTCTCTAAGAGGGAAATAATCCTTAAAATGATGAAGGGAAAGGATATAATGAGAAACTGGCGCAAGTCTTAATTGCGAATATTATTCCTCCATTTTGTTTTTCTGCTTACGGAAAAAGGAAAACCTTTCCGAAGATTAGAATAAAGGGATTATAGTGAAACTCTCCATAAAGGAGATCTCAGTAAATGCCACAACTGTCGAGATGTAGTACTTTTATCGATGGTTAATAATATAATGAATCAGAGAAAATATTGGAACAACTAAAAGGAAAGATCTGAAAGAGCAGGTGGATTTCGTCCTAATTGGTCATGTTTTGATCAAATTAATACATTGAGCATTACAATGGAGTTCCAGTTCCCACTACATATGCTACTCATAGATTATTCTAAAGTGTTTTATTCTAAAGGTCGAGTAGTTTTGCTTTCAGAGCTCTAAAATCAAGAGATCCCACAATAAATTTATTAAAGGGAAAAATGGGTTTCTGAGTAGAATTTTGTGAAATTAATAATTGACAAACCTTTCTTAGTCTCACGCCAAGGCTTCCTCCTCTCACCTTTACTATTCCTTGTGCAAGAATAAACGAATTGTGCAAGAAGACATAAGAATAGCATGGAGATCAACAAATATACTGGAGGATTTGGAGAATGTGGATGGTTGGTTGGTTGGTTGGGGTTTTATGGCGCAAAAGCAGCTGCGGCTAAGCTGCGCCAAGATGATACTTGTTTCTAGTCGTATAGATTACACTGCATGCAAGAAAAACTTGAAAACTAGGAGTATATTAAGACCATTCTTTTTAAATATAACTAGTGGCAACCCGTGAAATATTCACGGAAGTAAAACAGATTCCACATTTTTGAAATACTGTGACATTTTTCAAAAACCCAAGATTGAAAACGATGTTCTAAGCTCATTTTTTAAAAGCCATGACGTCCATAACAGCCCACGTATAATTTGAATGATGACTAAGCAATAAAACAAAATATGTATTTTGATCATGGTAACTCTTGCAAGCATATAATTATCCATATTTAGATGTTAGTTTCGGAATATGCTTGGAGAGTCAATAAAGTGTGAGATCAAGTGTAATTAATAAAACAAAACGTGTATAGTAGTCTATGACTTAATATATGTTAGCACTACGCTTTGTCATTATAAGTTAACCTCCTGCCTTAAAATAATGTCGATCCAGACAAAGAAATGTTAGTGGTGCAACCTTGTATTTTGTTTTTGCGTACCTACTGTTTCTGTAGCGCTGTTGGGATGACACGGAAATGTTGGTAGCGCCACCTTGTATTTTGTTTTTTGCTTACTGTGTCTGTAGCGCTTTTAGGAAGACAAACACACAAATATCCGTACAACCGTACAATTTTTTGCCTATTAATAGGATGATTCTTGCGAAATAACAAAAGAAAAAGAAAAAGATGGTGAAATAATTAATCGAACGATGTCTTCATCTTAAAGAGTGAAGTAGTAACTACAGTGAACAGTATTACTAGTTTTGATAGTAATCTTTCTCTGGTTGGAGGACTTGCTCAAATTTTTAAGAATTTAAACAAGTGAATATAATTTTGTGCTAAAGTATATGTAAGGGCGACCCCATGTTAATAAAAAAAAATTCAAAATAATAATAAAAAAAGAAAGTACAATAACGTAAGAAAAAAACTTAGGAAAAAAAATTGAAAAAGTTAGGAAAATAAGTAAAACAAAAAAAAACCATGCCGACATTGAGAAAAAAGATTAAGAGAAAAAAACACCAAAAAAAAATGTTACATAGGCCTATACAGATTCGAACTGACAATCTTCAGTGTATGAGTACGAAACCTTACTCATCAAGCTATAGCTAATAAATGAAATGAGATGTTTGCATTTCTAACATTTAAGCTAATAGCGGAAATCCAATGAAAACAATGCTAAATATCTCGAACATTGGGAAGAGGGGGGGACGTTGACCCCTCAAAATACCTTATCCCTATGTTGTTTGGACCTCTGAACACGGTGGTTTAGTCAGTTTGTCGATACGACCTTTCGTTCGGGAATTTTTAAAGGGGGAGGGATTCCAATAATAACAATGCCAAATATCTCGAACATGGGAA
Organism: Thereuonema tuberculata; assembly: GCA_023159025.1. Classification (NCBI taxonomy): domain Eukaryota; kingdom Metazoa; phylum Arthropoda; class Chilopoda; order Scutigeromorpha; family Scutigeridae; genus Thereuonema; species Thereuonema tuberculata. The sequence continues at coordinate 33,233 of JAFIDM010011231.1, read as the reverse complement.
GGTGTTGGCCCCTAAAAATACCCATTCCTACGTTGTTTGGGCCTCTGAACACGGAGGTGAAATCCTTTTGTCGATCCTTCCGTTCGGAAGTTGTTAGGGGAGCAAATAATAGCTTCCAAATGGGTTACTAACTTCTTGAAATTTTTAGCTAACTTTCACAGGTATATCAAAATTTCAAATATATAAGACATGTTCAAATCTATTCTTGTCCATGGATTTGAGGCGTGGATTGTCGGTGTGTAATCCAAATAAAGTGTCAAGTCATTTGCTAATCGATAGTTTCAAACATCTCTAGAATCTCTAGGTTGTGGGAATAACCAAACAAGAGAATGGAAATGGAAATAACATGTCGCCAAGTTAGGATGGACTTAAACAGAACGATGCAGAACCTTGCAAATCTGCTCTGATATGGAATCCACAAGGTTCTAGAAAGAAAGACCAACCTACTGTTTCTGTAGCCGAGATGAGTTGCTACAAGTTACGATCTCTTATCGAGAGATAAGACAAGTACGAAAATGCTTTGTAAACGACCTACGCTCCTAATGGAGTCACGGACGGTTACATGTATATTCTAGCAAGGTAGTTGGTTCGTAAAATTGCCAGAACCCGAGAATCACCTAAAGTATCTTATTATCAGTATAAGTTGAGTATATTCAGTTACTTTATTTTTTATTCTTTATTTCACATAATTTCTTCCATTAAATTACATCCAAAATATTTAAAATTGATACTACTTGGCTACCCAATTGACATCCGTGCAGTGGTTAATTCATGTATTATTAATTTGTTAACATTTTTAACAAAGCAGATATATGTAAAGTTAAAATATTTTAATTTATATGCATACCTTTTAAGGAAAAGGAAAATATATAAAAAAATCCTAGTACAAAAGCAGTCAAATAACGAATTCATTGTCTCATTTCCTTATCGTTTGAAACAACCACTACTAGTTCCATAGTTTGCTTATTTCTTTAGTAAACTATGGAAGCAGCAACGATCCATCTCTGGTGTTTTTATCCTAACTGATACTGATATCAACTTATATGTGTTGTCAAACTTAGATTTACTTCCTTAGGTATCAATTAGGAAACGTTACATAATAAAAAAATTGACTTTAAGATTACTTTACTAGATTTTTATTTCAGCCAATTTAAAAATTTGAAATCACAACATGTGAAGTCTTTCATTATCAAAATAGAAAGATTACAATTTTGTTCAATAATTCGGGTCCAAATATTCTGCAATTTTGTTTTACATTGTTAATCTAATGCCAATGGGAAAAAATTTGGTCTTTGAAATACAGATGAAAATTTTCAATTTGTCAAGAAATCCAATGCGTCAAATATGAGGGCCGGTGTCGCAAAACGAGTCCAACACGAAATTTGGAGACCTGTGAATTTAAAAGAAAAAAACAAATATGTAAAAACTGTCTTAAATACAACTAAATTAACTACTAATATTAACTATTAGGGAAATTCCAACCTCAGGCAGACTATTTCAAATACTCTATTCGAAACTGCTGAAAGTATAGTGTGTTGATTATTGAGAGGAAGTACAGGAAATAGTTTGTCATAAAGGTTTTCCGCCACTCTTTTCCCTCCTCAACCCATCAACCCCCCCTCCCCTGGAGAAAGAAGGGGAAATGTCGTAATTTCTACTTAAAGACTTCAGTTTAAGAAATATTTACATTCTTGTGATTATATGGCATCAAATTAAAGATTTTGTTAAAAATACCTTTTAATTTAATTATCTTTTAAGTGCTTCAAAGATGTCAAATAACTTAGACCAAAACCTAAGATGTTAAATGTAAAAATTAACTTAATAATGCATTAAGTACAAAAAGTAATGAAAATTCTGATCAATAATTACAAGGAGAAATAGATCGTTAAGTCATATTTGATATAAAATGACTTCTTGTAGATCAGCATAATTCTTTTCACCAATTGTCTCATCAAATACTTCTTATTGCGATCCCATTTCTTTTTTATTATTTATTAAGACAGATCCCGTGTAAGATTCGGTTGCAGTTTACAAGTTACAAATATGAATCCATTCGCGTACAAATTGGCTAACAACGAGCAAATCAACTGTCACAAAGATTTACAACCACATTGTACTTTCTTTAGATTAGTAATATTTTCACTGGACAACACGAAAAGACTATATAACAATTGCGACATTTATTACAAAGTTCCCATGCAATCAGATGAAAGATTTATCCTTAATAACTTCATTGTGCGCAGTACTTACAATTACTGTAACTTCGCTTTCGCGCACTTTGGATTGGCTTGGTCACGGCTAGCAATGTCAGTAAGTTAATGGTGTTGGGATTCTCTGTATTCGCTTTACTTGTTTTAGTACTTTGTACTGTTTTTTTAGTTTTTTGTTTTTTAATTTCCAATCACACTCATTAACTTCACTGTCTAACTTTCGAAACACAAACCTTCCCTTTTCAATTTCAATTTAACCTCAATTATTTCATAAATGTCACCAAAATAAAAGTTGAATAAGTTCACTAATGGGTTGTTCATTAAATCAGAATTTGTATTTCTTTTCCGTTCTCTTCCGCAGGCTAGATAAACTTCTACATGAATTATCACAAATTAACCTTTCACAATACTTGTTTTTAATTACAGCTCCCTAGTTACTGGAATAGTGACGAAATATCCCGCATGTGGGGAAATACTGATCAACTGAGACACACAATCGACCAGTTTTGTACTAAAGTCGTAAGATACTCTGGATTAAGTCCAAAAATTGAATAATTAAGATACGATATGAGCTACTATTAAAGCCATTTGGAGAAACCGGCCGAATATGTTGCAGTCTATATCTTGAGAAAGCTAGTACTGAATTGCCACAATTTGTGACACTAATTTGAAGAGTCAACTTCTTTCGTCTTCAAAATTAAAGTTGGTATCGTCTTTCTTCCAATTCAACTTCATCACTTCTCGTCCATTCGACTTCTACTACACAGCCAACTGTTGTCTTGCCTCTCAATCAAGAGGTCTGATTGGTCTGTAATCACCACGTGACTGGCATATTCGATTTAATTCCTCGAGTAGAAGAAGGGAACAGTCAATCCACCGATGTTGTTTAGTAGAACAACAATACTAAATGAAGTTGGTTGTATGTTGAAAAATAGAATTAAGATTTCACAGTCATCATTCTAAAGGCAAGAAATATTCAAAAGGAATTTCTCAAAAAAACAAAAAATGAATAAACAAAACACACTAGTGAACGTAGTAAGTGAATGCAAAAATCAATCATTAATAAAATCGAAAGGCTCTAACTAGATTTTGTGTTTGTTAATTTATTTTAATCAGCTTCTCGCGTAAAGAAGCTATTCGTTCTATTCCAAATGTAAGGATTTAGTTCTTTCTCATAGAACTACTATTACATTTTGAAAATAAGTAAAAGAATTCTCCCATCAGTTCGAGTGAGAATCCACCAATAGAATCGGCGGCTCGTCTTCCATTTTCTTACCAATCCTAGTCCTCCGTAAATGAAAGATTAGTTTCTTTCTTAATATCTATTTCGTTAAGATTAGACTGTTGGTTCAAAACATATTTCAAAACATCTGTAGCTTTGAGGAAGAACGATCCACCTTTCTGAGCGTAGTTTTTATTTTAGCTAATTGTGGAATGTCTGTATTTCAATGCCCTCAAAGAAGGTTCACGAATCCTCTAGTTCGCGTACTGATCAAAAAACATACTATTTGGTTGTGCAAAAAACATAACGCAATTTGGCTAAAACATCTTATCTGTGTCGTTATTTTATGAATTCTGGTTCGCTATTACTTGAAAGATCATAATTCGAAGACCTTAAAAATATTTGAAAATCACTGCTTTACAAATAGTATGCTTCATTTCAGTAGAATATTAATGTGTGAACTAAGATGCTATTTTTGAAATTACAAGCTATTTGAAGGTAATTATAATTTTCTATTACCACTATGACGTGTTGCTTCCTTATGAGGATTATCATAATCTTACATTTCACAATAGCACTGGTTGGCAAGGACTGTTTTAATTAAGTTTTGAAACATCTAACCTCACACTGAGAAGCATAATTTATTTAATATGTGAATCACTAAAGATTAAAAAAAAATTAATCCTGCTTTAACGACTTTTTCAATTATGTTCCACAAGCGACCTTTTCGGTTATTCTAAACTTTTTAAAAAAATTTCACATTAAATATCTCTTAAACTTATAATAAAAAGAATTGAAAAATCTCGGTAATTTTTCCTCTTTGAGCTAGATTATGGTCGATTTACAGCAAAGCAAAAGAGCCTTAAAAATTTTTTTCAACTTCCATGTTTTTTTTTTTTAGTTGTTAGTTTTATTTCCTTAGCTGTCTTTCCTTAACAGCGTCCAGGATTTAATTACTTCCACAGCTGTCCTTAAAGATGACTACAAACATTTCTTAAGAATTTTACAACCAAATATAGCTGAGCTTTATTCCACACATTAGAGTGTGTGTAGCATTATCTTCATACACCACCACCTAATTAAACAAACGAAACAAAACCAAAAAAAACGACATTTCACAAAGAGCCTAAGTCAAATTTACCCTTAACGAAACAGAAAATAAAATATTTCAACCAAGTAGCTTTCGTGGACACAACTAATTTGCTTTTCAAACATTTTTGATGAAGAAAAAAAAAATCTTTGTTTTGAAACTGAAAATAATAGCAGAAAATCTCAACTAATTCTATTTAACTAAAATTGTAAATATTATCTTTTTTAAAATGAAAGTATTAACGTGGAACTGTAATAAATACAGTTTATACTGTACTGTATACTGTACAGTTTATACTGTATAAACACTGTTTTAAATACAGTTTTCTTATTAAATATGTTTCTTATGTTTTGTGCAAACGTAACAGTTTGCACAAAACATTAGAAACATATTTAATAAATAAAAAATAAGTCACAAGTTTCGAAAACCTATAACGGTTTTCTTCTTAGGACTACAAATATAAGCTTCGTTGCTAAAGCTTTTAACGAATGAATCGAGCGAAACCCCATGTATTTATATGGAATGTGAAAGATGCAGTCTGCACGAGCGTTTTCAACGCCTAGCAGGTCGGCATTAGCAACACTAGCGTGGTCTACATGGGACGTTGGTAGATTTTCTTTCCTTTATTTTACCTCTATAAGAATTTTTAGTCAAGCGTACAGGCGTCAAAGGAACTTTAAAAAACCTCATAGTACACGTAAAATTTACTATGGTATAAGAATGTCTAGGATTAAACTAAAGTGGCGTTAGCAACTCTCGTGTAGACCAGATAGCGTTGCCAACGCGGTGTTGTCAACGTTCTCGTGTAGACCAGGAAATTCTTAGATGTTTTCAACGCTCGTGTAGATCAGCTCTAGCACAGCTTTATTTCGGCAATTTACTACACCTCACAAGAAACATCCTTCTTTTTATCTGCTCACATATATGCTTACTAAACTGTGAATAGGATTGACGCCTGATTCTTAGTGAAATAAGGGGCTTTTTAGCTCCACGTATGAAAAAGGGAATTAGATTTGATTTTTTTTTTTTAGACTTTCTCATAGAATTATTTTTTTATTGGTGGTGGTGGGAGGTCACAAGCTCTAAGGGAAATCCAATACTGACTGTAGTACTCAGGGTTCTTTAGATTTTACAGGAATTTGCATGCAGACAGCTTTTTTTTTTAAACTAATATCGACGATTTGTGCTGAGAATCAAATAACTAAATTAACTAAATTGTTTTGTGAGATTTAAATTATCAAAATAAAATCTTGAGATTTAGAAATTCATACTTTTTTGTTACTTCTATTTATTTTATCTTTCTTAAACTTTATGATTGTACGGTGCAATCAATTCATTAGATAAAAATGTAGAACATCACATATTAGGTAAAAAAAAAGCTTTCTTAAGATCTTAATAAACAACTTAATAAATGAATGTAAAAAAAGGGGTCCTTATACTTTCTATAAAATTAAGAGGATACCTAGATTTTCTTTTATTCTTTTCCATTATCCATTTGTTGGCTCTATCATTTTGGCCATCCATCATTTTGAAAAATAAAAAAGCCATTAACGTAATAAAAAATTTAGTTCTAAAAATCACATTGTGTTTTTTGGATGATGTTGTTCACAAGATTATGGAAAAGTGCCCAATTTTTGACTAGTGTCGTTAGTCAATAAAGTGTCAACAATTGGCAGAACTCTGTAGGTCCCCATACAATTCTTGGTATAAATATCTTTTTTTGTAAGCAAATTACGAATTGTTACAATCGAATTGGATTTGAAATTGATCAAAGACAACTTTTTTAAGTGTTTTCGTAGGTGTAGATTCAATGTAACTATAAAAAGAGACAGTATTTTGCGCCACATCTTTTTCAAGTGATTGGCACATATTAATGCTTACTAATAAATTCCTCATTAATTACCATTTAAGAGGCTAATAAAGTTGAAGAAGTTTCCCGCCCTACCATTTGGCATGTCTCTTGTGTCGATGCGACAACTGCTAATTGAGAATCCTAATGATGAAAGACACTTCCTCCTCAACTATCAAACAAGGATCCAGAGCAGACGATGACAACCAACTGAAGCCACCACTGTCTGATGAACTAATAACAGAAACATCCAAAGAAAATGGATATTGCAACAGAAAATCAGACTATCAACAAAACAGTTATTTACATGTATAATAATTGTGGGAGAATTGTATATACGAATAATTGTCATTTAGGTTCCACACAATAAATTTTCTAAACGGCATTTTAATTTATTTACTTGCCTGTACTGGTTTAGCAGAGCATATTAAGTCTTTAAGAGTAAGGAGAAAATGAAAAGCAAAACTGATTTAAACTTAACTTGTTTTATACTCATTAAACAAATACAAGATGTGAAACAGTTGTTTCAAATAGTCTATGAATCACTGAAAGTTCACTGAAAGTTCTTTACTTTAAAACTTAAAGTTCCTTTAAATCTTTCTTAACATCAACTGTTCAATTAACAACGTTGATAAATGGCTATTTTCATCTAGTGTGATAATTACTGAAGTTTATCTTAATGTATAAACTCATTAACACATAGAATTTTCTTATGTCTCATATGTCTTTTAACTTGTATGAGATGGCTTTAAATAAAGTTCACCGAATTTGCTATAACAGTCTTTAATAATATGAATGTTTAAGTAAACTTGATTTCTCCAATCCTTTCTTGACTAAACATTCTAGTATTATTGTCTTTACCAAAACACTTTAAACAGTTTGTAATCATAACTTGAATACTTCAATCGAATTATCTTTGACATCGTTGAAATAATCTTTAAAATAAAACTCTTGCTAATAAACACAAATGTTCCTGTATAAATACTTAAATCCTTTCAACTTTACAGCTCTTTAACTTTAGTTGATTCAGTCCAACATTTGTAATAAGTCGATTTCCCTTGACTTCAATAAATCCTAGCATTAATGGTTTTACTTGAAATAAATAACTTTACTATTTCTTTAATCAACGAACAAATGTTTATGTGTTGGTAATGTTTAATCTTTAATGTTCATTAGTATACGTTCCGCTTTGTCCTAAACTCCATTTTCTTGTGTTCGAAATTCTAACGATGGCTCCTTTTCAAATTCTCGATGGGTGAAGTAACATAGAAATCCTACTTACAAAAGTTCAGCAACAATCCATCAATTTTCCGTCAATCCCTGTCAAACGTCGAAGATAATACCTTGGCAACAATTCCACTTTGGGTCTACCAGTCCTCATTTGCGAGATTCATCTTTGGTCCTAACCGTTTATTAAGAATTAATTTAACTTTACCATTAATCCTTACTTATTTAATTCTCAAGGCCGTCCGCCTTTTACTGAACACAATATGAGTTTAAAATCAAAACTAATCAATAGCACAATCGGAAGGAACTCATCCGATTCCCATTTTAAAACCTTAGCATCCTTGCTATTCCGGTTTTCATCGTAACGCCATTTTTTCGATCTTCTAGGATTCACCATTAACAATTGAAAGTCCGCGTTCAAGCTGTGTTCAACACATCCATTGTTCTCACGTGCTTACACACAACAAAAGAACATACTCTTAACTTTCGGTTTTAATGAAAATAAAAAATATAAATATTTCAAAGCCTTGATGTTAGTTTTAATTTAATTTTATCAGGGATTAAAAATTGAATTTCTCACAATAATAATAATAGAAATCAAGCCAAATCGCTTTCATTCGCTAGTTACACTCCAAATAAGATTAAGAAAAGCTATACAAAGAAAAAACGAAAGATCTTAAAGCCTACTTTTCTTAACATGTTACTTCAGCTTAATTAAGATGACGCAGGTTGTGCGGAGTTAAACTGTCCTTATTATAGTTAAGTATTTATTTTTTAATTTTTAATCATTTTTTTTATTAAAAACAATTCCAATTGGGTAAGAATGAGCTTGTATTGTGTGTGAAAAATAATTTTAGATTTTTGTTGACATTTAATTAAATTGTCTTAATCGGATTAATTATAATCATATCATATATCGTGCACAATACTTTTTATTAATAAAGTGAAGAAATACAAGACTGCACCTGAGTAAACAGAAGATTCTCGCAGGGTAGCTATCATGTCGGGAATTTGGTACAGCTATTTCAGCCTTATTAATAAAATAATAAATAAAATAATAAATAAATAAAATACTGATTAGGAATAGGATAGAAATCCATTGTTTAGATTCTAGTGTTTGTCATTGGGAATTTTAGTCGTCTTCTCAAGGTAATTTCTCGACAAGGAAAAGATTTCAAATATTGTTCGGTAGAAAGCAAGTTTAACGTCCGTAATCATTCATAAATGGAGAGAAAATCGCCAACCGGACAATGAATATGCTTTCGCCCATTGAGCCAACATCAACGAGAATTCTGTACAATTGTTTCATTCTTATTATGGAATCATCAGCAGAATATACTCGTTGATGTTTGGCTCGCTGCGCGGAAGCTTTACCCAAAAGCATTCTCGATCCAGGGAATGGGCCGCCGGGATAAACAACAATCAAATAAAAAATGATCCTGGAAGATCCAATATATATTAACCCCTTATCCTCTCACTGAAAGGCACTAAGGAAATTAATCACAAAAAGGCAACGAGTATATTCTGCTGATGATTCCATAATAAAGATGAAACAATTGTACAGAATTCTCGTTGATGTTGGCTCAATGGGCG
>JAFIDM010011231.1:0-23942 GCA_023159025.1 Thereuonema tuberculata | reverse complement strand
TAAAGGGATGGAAATGGAAAGAAAAACTCTATGAAATAGAAAATGGGGAAAATAGAAAAAAATGGTGAATTGATAGTCTTAAATCCAAACAAAATAAATTGAAAGAAATCTGATTTTTGTAATTTATAGAAAAAGGAAAATTTAAGGAGTTGTGAATAATAAAAGAATTCAAATGTTAATTAAATTAATTAAAAATACTGAAGTAAAAAATGTTTCTTGATATGTTAGTGTCTCCATCTGTAAATCAGCTGAATAACCATAATCAGAAAATAAATCATTATCATTATTATTATCTTATTCAGCCCTACATGGTTGCCGTATCCTCATTTTATGGATCGAAATTAAGCAAAATTTGAATAATTGTGTAATTTACATCAAATTTCGCATTTGAGGTTAATACATCCCAAAGTTTTGGCATTAATAAACCCATTTTATGCGCCATTTTGAGTTTAGGTCCAAAAAATATACTCTTAAATAAATAATAAAGAATAATGCATTAACCCACATGAAACTTCATTGCAGTTGTTATTGCTCAGATCTGATTACATTTTGTTAATGTTTGCAGGCCCAATAGGCCATTAACATGTAAGAGCGATCAGGAGCGGCATTTGCAACAACTATGGGAGGATCTTCTGTAGGATAGCATTAGAGGTCTCTCATGATTGCATTACCTACGCTAGGGGCGGTATGACGCAGTACTAAAGGGACTATTAATAAACTGCTCATTTGCTCTGATAGTGTATTTAGTTATTTGCATCTTCATTTTCATTGCCTTTACCAAATACCATTCCATTTCGACTGCTGTTTCTGGGTGCGCTAATTTTTTTCGGCAATGAGTGTATTCTCGTCCTTTTACTCGTCCTTTATCTTTCCAACTCTTTCTTCTCTACCAACTTTTTCTTTTGCTTTTAGCTCTGCAATTTAGCAACTTTTTAGGTTCTGAGATTGTACTTATATGATCTTTCCATCTTTTTAAAGTTCTTTTTTGTTCGCTTAAGACTTTCAGGTCTTCTAATTTCTCTATTTCTCTTTATGTTCATAAACATTCACCCTCCTAGATGTAAAACTCAACATAGGAAGATGATGATTTTTGATAGTGTGTTTTTAGAAGTAGGGAGGAGCCAAATGGGAAAGGCAATGAACGTTGAAGTTAAGTTAGATACTGAAGCTATGTGTATGATACCACTCAAAAGTTAAAGGAAATTATTCATTGAAATTTACATTCCTGCAATCTGCAGCATATTGAAATAGGAACGACGAAAATCCTGTTTAGACTACGACCGTTTTGTTCTGTTCCCTTCTGAATGTTTGCATTTCTGGATTGAACAGTGAAGGAAATGCTTCCTTGATGTCACTCAAAGGCGCTCAATACATCTCTATTATCCTCCAAATGAGAGATGGCCGGCGGAAGTTTGAACTGCGCAGCCCTTCCGGTAGCTGATCAATTATGTTTTCCTGTCACAATGGACGCCGTCGTCTGTTTTCACTGAGAAAGACTTGTTGATAACGCCAAATTAAAACTTCTCTCGACTATTTAGCGTTATTTCAATACCAGTTGCTAACAATAAGTATTTATATAAATAAATAAATATATATTATTTATAAATACAATGCTCTTTTGCAAAGTAACAAGCGATTACCGTAATGGCGGCGTCCTGTCATAAAATCAGACGGAAGTGCCTGATCAGACTAATCGATCATACATGCGCAGATCTCACAGAAACGGCGGCCATCTCTCATTTGGAGGACAGTAGCCTATTTGAATAGCACTAGTTGACATTTACATGTATAATATCGTCTCAAATACGTACAACTATTAATATCTTCAATATTTAATTTATATTAGAATTATCATAATAAATACCGTTGCTTCACACAGAAAAAAATAAATATTTTTACTGCAACAAGCTTGTTCTGATTAGTAGACCTTTTCTAATATGAGCCCTAAAATATAAGGGTGGCGTAGCTTTTCCAGTCCTAATTAGAAATACATTCTGTAACACTGGTCGACTTTTTTTCTCCTTAACTTGAATTCGAGTCATCATGTTTTATTTTTAAAAATCTTTCTAATAAAAGATCAATACTGTAAACTCATCATAGGATATCGTAACTAATTTATTAACAAACAAACGATTTTCCATTTACACTTACATATCACGGCGATATTTCATGGGCCTAATCGGCACCATTTTTTCAACACTTTTTTTATAAAAATTCTTTTTTAGAAGGAGAGAAAATCTCCCTCCTTCCTAAATTTCTTCATACATCAATAATACAAACAAGAATTCAATAATTAAACAATAAAAACGTGAAATCTAAAAACGTGAAATTACAACAAAGGAAAAAATGGTGCCGATTAGGCCCATGAAATATCGCCGTGATTTGTAAGTGTAAATAGAAAGTCGTTTGTTTGATCAATACTATGTTTCAGACACTTTTTAGCGTATAAACGTTCCTTGCCAAAAAAAAAAAAAAATCAAACATCCGATATCAACAGTGGCCCTAAACCAACAACATCTTTATCAACTAAATAGAAAAAAATAACGTTAACTGCTGCCAATTCTAATGAAACAAAACATTTTTTCCAAATGACAAACAAACCAACAAAAAAAGCAATTTTCTTAAATGCTATGAAGTTGAAATGAGATATTTAATCCATACGAAGAGATAGACCTGTTTTTATTAAAGGTCGTGAATTAAGACATTTACTGTTCCATGAAATATTTAGTATTCTGTAAAAGGATTAACTAAGGCCTGAGCCCGAAGTAGAGGGAAAAGTATGGATGCCAGTTAATATTACATTTTTTCCCTCATTACTATGTAAGGGAATTGATTTCGGGTTTGCGAAGCTCCACGTTGGAAAGATGAAGTTTTAATTAATTAGAGATATTAATATTAATAGACATATCCTTTGTCTCGCGGTTGTTTTGTCGGATGCTGTGTAATTTTCCAATATCACTTCCGTCTACTATCCAGGGGCCTAAAAAGTTCGGTATGTTAATAAGTGAATCCTATTTTTTTCTTATCATATCATTGAATTTATTATGAGTTTTTTGCTTGCTTGTAATCGAAGAAGTTGCCCAGCTTACTTTTTTACTTTCCAATAAATGAAATATTTATCTTTATGTATTGTGTTCGGAAATAACGGTAATTGGCTTCAATGACTTGTAACATTTATTAGTTCAACTAAAAAAGTAAATATTACCATTATTAATATTTGTGAGAATTGTCACTTCTCTATTTTCTATTATCATCAATGCATTGTGAAGTATTTATTGATAGATGCTCTAGTTGTTTCGGTAGTTGGTCTAGTAAATTCGTTGAGTTGTAATGGAATGCATTAGCTTTTCCCCTTGATAAAGAGACTTAAGTCTAAAAGATATCTGAAAATTCCCTTTGCTGTATTGTTATGTGGTTTTAACGATTAAGATAGTTTTATTGGTTTACTAGTTGCAACCCGTGAAATATTCACGGAAGTAAAACAAAAACCACATTTTTGAAATACCGTGAAAAACCCTCGTTATACGATTCTTGATGTTTTAATATCAGCATGCCTTCCTGGCACTTTCGGCGACAAAAGTTAACCTCCTGCCCTAAAATAATAGGCTCCTCCAAATTGAGCCTATGAGAGAGTGCCCCACAATGCCTTACAGGGGCGTAGGAATTATTTCACCAACATTAATTAAATCAACTATTTTTTCTTTTCAAAAAGGCATTTGTTAGTGTATTTTAAAATTAAAAATACACTTTAAAATAGTCTCTCTCCGACTCTCCCCGTATGATTTTCCAATAGGGAAGTGAGATCATGAAATCAGTTAGTCTGTGTTTGCGTGAGCTTTTCCTTGCTCCCTAAAACCTTTTGAACTTCTGGATGGGTCTTCTTGTAACTTGGTATACATACTCTAGGACTAGGGATAGCCGAACTTTAATAAATGGAGAGAAAATCGCCAACCGGACAATGAATATGCTTTCGCCCATTGAGCCAACATCAACGAGAATTCTGTACAATTGTTTCATCCTTATTATGGAATCATCAGCAGAATATACTCGTTGCCTTTTTGTGATTAATTTCCTTAGTGCCTTTCAGTGAGAGGATAAGGGGTTAATATATTGGATCTTCCAGGATCATTTTTTATTTTATTGTTGTTTATCCCGGCGCGGCGGCCCATCCCGGGACCGAGAATGCTTTTGGGTAAAGCTTCCGCGCAGCGAGCCAAACATCAATGAGTATATTCTGCTGATGATTCCATAATAAGGATGAAACAATTGTACAGAATTCTCGTTGATGTTGGGTAAATGGGCGAAAGCATATTCATTGTCCGGTGGCGATTTTCTCTCCATTTATGAATGATTACGGACGTTAAACTTGCTTTCTACCGAACAATATTTGAAATCTTTTCCCAATGGATCCTTGTCGAGAAATTACCTTGAGAAGACGACAAAAATTCCCAAAGACAAACACTAGAATCTAAACAATGGATTTCTATCCTATTCCTAATCAGTATTTTATTTATTTATTATTTTATTTATTATTTTATTAATAAGGCTGAAATAGCTGTACCAAATTCCCGACATGATAGCTCAGGGTGCGAGAACCTTTTGTTTACTCAGGTGCAGTGTTGTATTTCTTCACTTTATTAATAAAAAATATTGTGCACGATGTATGATATGATTAAAATTAATCCGATTAAGATAATTTAATTAAATGTCAAAAATCTAAAATTATTTTTCACACACAATACAAGCTCATTCTTACCCAATTAGAATTGTTTTTAATGAAAAAGATGTGATAAAAAATTTAAAAAAATACTTAACTATTAAGGACAGTTTAACTCCGCACAACCTGCGTCATCTTAATTAAGCTGAAGTAACATGTTAAGAAAAGTAGGCTTTAAGATCTTTCGGACTTCATTTTTTCTTTGTATAGCTTTTCTTAATCTTATTTGGAGTGTAACTAGCAAATGGAAACGATTTTGCTTGATTTTTATTATAATTATACATTTTAATAACTGTTTTACAAGAATTTTGTTGATAGTCTGATTTTCTGTTGCAATATCCATTTTCTTTGGACGTTTCTGTTGTTATTAGTTCATCAGACAGTGGTGGCTTCAGTTGGTTGTCATCGTCTGCTCTGGATCCTTGTTTGATAGTTGAGGAGGAAGTGTCTTTCATCATTAGGATTCTCAATTAGCAGTTGTCGCATCGACACAAGAGACATGCCAAATGGTAGCGCGGGAAACTTGTTCAACTTTATTAGCCTCTTAAACGGTAATTAATGAGGAATTTATTAGTAAGCATTAATATGTGCCAATCACTTGAAAAAGATGTGGCGCAAAATACTGTCTCTTTTTATAGATACATTGAATCTACACCTACGAAAACACTTGAAAAAGTTGTCTTTGATCAATTTCAAATCTAATTGGATTTGTAACAATTCGTAATTTGCTTACAAAAAAGGATATTTATACCAAGAATGGTATGTGACCTACAGAGATCTGCCAATTGTTAATACTTATTATTGACTAACGACACCAGTCAAAAATTGGACACTTTTCCATAATCTTGTGAACAACATCATCTAAAAAACACAATGTGATTTTTCCAACTATCTTTTTTTATTACGTTAATGGCCTTTTTTTTTTTTTTTTTCACAATGATGGATGGCCAAAATGAATAAGAGCCAGCAAATGAATAATGGAAAAGAATTAAAGAAAATATAGGTATCCTCGTACTTTTATAGAAATAAAATATAAGGACCTTTTTGTTTTTTACAAACATTTATTAAGTTGTTTATTAAGATCTTAAAGTTTTTTTTACATAAATATGGGATGTCCCACATTTTTGTCAAAATTGTACGTTTAATGAATTGATTGCACCATATAGACTAATCATAAAGTTTAAGAAAGATAAAATAAATAGAAAGTAACAAAAAGTATGAATTTCTAAATCTCAAGTTTTTATTTTGATAATTTAAATCTCGCAAAACAATTCAAGTAATTTAGTTATTTCATTCTCAGCACAAATCGTCGATATTAGTTTTAAAAAAAAGCTGTCTGCATGCAAATTCCTGTATACTCTTAAAGAACCCTGTGTTCTACAGTCAGAATATTGGATTTCCCTTAGAGCTTGTGACCTCCCCCCCCCCCCCAATAAAAAAATAAATTCCTGAGAAAGTCTAAAAAAAAAAAAAAATCAAATCTAATTCCCGTTTTCATATGTGAGCTAAAAAGCCCCTTATTTCACTGAGAAGCAGGCGTCAATCCTATTCGCAGTTTAATAAGCATATATGTGAGCAGATAAAAAGAAGGATGTTTCTTGTGAGGTGTAGTAAATTGCCGAAATAAAGCAGTGCTAGGGCCGATCTACACGAGCGTTGAAAACGTCTAAGAATTTCCTGGTTTACACGAGAACTTTGACAACACCGCGTTGGCAACGCTATCTGTGATCTACACGAGAGTTGCTAACGCCACTTTAGTTTAATCCTAGACATTCTTATACCATACTAAATTTTACATGTACTATGAGGTTTTTTTAAAGTTCCTTTGACGCCTGTACGCTTGACTAAAAACTGTACACCTAGTCATTCTTATAGAGGTAAAATAAAGGAAAGTGTACCCTCGAGGACTGAGCGTTCTAACGCTCACCAACGTCCCATGTAGACCACGCTAGTATTGCTAACGCCGACCTGCTAGACATTGAAAACGCTCGTGCAGACTGCATCTTTCACTTTCCATATAAATACATGGGGTTTCGCTCGAGGCGTTCGTTAAAAGCTTTAGCAACGCAAGCTTATATTTGTAGTCCTAAGAAGAAAACCGTTACAGGTTTTCGAAACTTGTGACTTGTTTTATTTTTTATTTTCTTATTAAATATGTTTCTAATGTTTTGTGCAAACGGTTACGTTTGCACAAAACATAAGAAACATATTTAATAAGAAAACTGTATTTAAAACAGTGTTTATACAGTATAAACTGTATTTATTACAGTTCCACGTTAATACTTTCATTTTAAAAAAGATAATATTTGCAATTTTAGGTAAATAGAATTAGTTGAGGTTTTCTGCTATTATTTTCTGTTTCAAAACAAAGATTTTTTTTTCTTCATCAAAAGTGTTTGAAAAGCAAATTAGTTGTGTCCACGAAAGCTACTTGGTTGAAATATTTTATTTTCTGTTTCGTTAAGGGTAAATTTGACTTAGGCTCTTTGTGAAATGTCGTTTTTTTTTTTTGGTTTTGTTTCGTTTGTTTAATTAGGTGGTGGTGTATGAAGATAATGCTACACACACTCTAATGTGTGGAATAAAGCTCAGCTATATTTGGTTGTAAAATTCTTAAGAAATGTTTGTAGTCATCTTTAAGGACAGCTGTGGAAGTAATTAAATCCTGGACGCTGTTAAGGGAAGACAGCTAAGGAAATAAAACTAACAACTAAAAAAAAAAAAAAATGGAAGTTGAAAAAAATTTTTAAGGCTCTTTTGCTTTGCTGTAAATCGACCATAATCTAGCTCAAAGAGGAAAAATTACCGAGATTTTTCAATTCTTTTTATTAGAAGTTTAAGAGATATTTAATGTGAAATTTTTTAAAAAAGTTTAGAATAATCGAAAAGGTCGCTTGTGAAACATAATTGAAAAAGTCGTTAAAGCAGGATTAATTTTTTTTTAATCTTTAGTGATTCACATATTAAATAAATTACGCTTCTCAGTGTGAGGTTAGATGTTTCAAAACTTAATTAAAACATTCCTTCCAACCAGTGCTATTGTGAAATGTAAGATTATGATAATCCTCATAAGGAAGCAACACGTCATAGTGGTAATAGAAAATTATAATTACCTTCAAAATAGCTTGTAATTTCAAAAATGGCATCTTAGTTCACACATTAATATTCTACTGAAATGATACATACTATTTGTAAAGCAGTGATTTTCAAATATTTAAGGTCTTCGAATTATGATCTTAAGCAATAGCGAACCAGAATTCATAAAATAGCGACACATATAAGATGCGCTTGTTAGCCAAATTGCGGTTTTGATCAGTACGCGAACTAGAGGATTCGTGAACCTTCTTTGAGGGCACTGAAATACAGACATTTCACAATTAGCTAAAAAAAACATTACGCTCAGGAAAGTGGATCGTTCTTTCTTAAAGCTACAGATCATCTTAAATTTGATGATCGTATGTTTTGTTGTTTTGAAATATGTTTTGAACCAACAGTCTAATCTTAACGAAATGGATATTATGAAAGAAACTAATCTTTCATTTACGGAGGACTAGGATTGGGAAGAAAATAGAAGACGAACCGATTCTATTGGTGGATTCGCACTCGGACTGATGGGAGAATTCTTTTACTTATTTTCAAAATGTACTAGCTTTGAGAAAGAACTGAATCCTTACATTTGGAATAGAATGAATCAGTCTTTACGCGAAAAGCTGATTGAAATGAATTAAAAAAAAAAAAAAAAAATTCTAGTTAGAGCCTTTCGATTTACTTTCTTCGTTCAATAGTGCGTTATGTTTATTCCTTTTTTTTTTGTTTTTTTTGAGAAATTCCTTTTCAATATTTCTTGCCTTTAGAATGATGACTGTGAAATCTTAATTCTATTTTTCAACATACAACCAACTTCATTTAGTATTGTTGTTCTACTAAACAACATCGGTGGATTGACTGTTCCCTTCTTCTACTCGAGGAATTAAATCGAATATGCCAGTCACGTGGTGATTACAGACCAATCAGACCTCTTGATTGAGAGGCAAGACAACAGTTGGCTGTGTAGTAGAAGTCGAATGGACGAGAAGTGATGAAGTTGAATTGGAAGAAAGACGATACCAACTTTAATTTTGAAGACGAAAGAAGTTGACTCTTCAAATTAGTGTCACAAATTGTGGCAATTCAGTACTAGCTTTCTCAAGATATAGACTGCAACATATTCGGCCGGTTTCTCCAAATGGCTTTAATAGTAGCTCATATCGTATCTTAATTATTCAATTTTTGGACTTAATCCAGAGTATCTTACGACTTTAGTACAAAACTGGTCGATTGTGTGTCTCAGTTGATCAGTATTTCCCCACATGCGGGATATTTCGTCACTATTCCAGTAACTAGGGAGCTGTAATTAAAAACAAGTATTGTGAAAGGTTAATTTGTGATAATTCATGTAGAAGTTTATCTAGCCTGCGGAAGAGAACGGAAAAGAAATACAAATTCTGATTTAATGAACAACCCATTAGTGAACTTATTCAACTTTTATTTTGGTGACATTTATGAAATAATTGAGGTTAAATTGAAATTGAAAAGGGAAGGTTTGTGTTTCGAAAGTTAGACAGTGAAGTTAATGAGTGTGATTGGAAATTAAAAAACAAAAAACTAAAAAAACAGTACAAAGTACTAAAACAAGTAAAGCGAATACAGAGAATCCCAACACCATTAACTTACTGACATTGCTAGCCGTGACCAAGCCAATCCAAAGTGCGCGAAAGCGAAGTTAACAGTAATTGTAAGTACTGCGCACAATGAAGTTATTAAGGATAAATCTTTCATCTGATTGCATGGGAACTTTGTAATAAATGTCGCAATTGTTATATACTCTTTTCGTGTTGTCCAGTGAAAATATTACTAATCTAAAGAAAGTACAATGTGGTTGTAAATCTTTGTGACAGTTGATTTGCTCGTTGTTAGCCAATTTGTACGCGAATGGATTCATATTTGTAACTTGTAAACTGCAACCGAATCTTACACGGGATCTGTCTTAATAAATAATAAAAAAGAAATGGGATCGCAATAAGAAGTATTTGATGAGACAATTGGTGAAAAGAATTATGCTGATCTACAAGAAGTCATTTTATATCAAATATGACTTAACGATCTATTTCTCCTTGTAATTATTGATCAGAATTTTCATTACTTTTTGTACTTAATGCATTATTAAGTTAATTTTTACATTTAACATCTTAGGTTTTGGTCTAAGTTATTTGACATCTTTGAAGCACTTAAAAGATAATTAAATTAAAAGGTATTTTTAACAAAATCTTTAATTTGATGCCATATAATCACAAGAATGTAAATATTTCTTAAACTGAAGTCTTTAAGTAGAAATTACGACATTTCCCCTTCTTTCTCCAGGGGAGGGGGGGTTGATGGGTTGAGGAGGGAAAAGAGTGGCGGAAAACCTTTATGACAAACTATTTCCTGTACTTCCTCTCAATAATCAACACACTATACTTTCAGCAGTTTCGAATAGAGTATTTGAAATAGTCTGCCTGAGGTTGGAATTTCCCTAATAGTTAATATTAGTAGTTAATTTAGTTGTATTTAAGACAGTTTTTACATATTTGTTTTTTTCTTTTAAATTCACAGGTCTCCAAATTTCGTGTTGGACTCGTTTTGCGACACCGGCCCTCATATTTGACGCATTGGATTTCTTGACAAATTGAAAATTTTCATCTGTATTTCAAAGACCAAATTTTTTCCCATTGGCATTAGATTAACAATGTAAAACAAAATTGCAGAATATTTGGACCCGAATTATTGAACAAAATTGTAATCTTTCTATTTTGATAATGAAAGACTTCACTTGTTGTGATTTCAAATTTTTAAATTGGCTGAAATAAAAATCTAGTAAAGTAATCTTAAAGTCAATTTTTTTATTATGTAACGTTTCCTAATTGATACCTAAGGAAGTAAATCTAAGTTTGACAACACATATAAGTTGATCAGTATCAGTTAGGATAAAAACACCAGAGATGGATCGTTGCTGCTTCCATAGTTTACTAAAGAAATAAGCAAACTATGGAACTAGTAGTGATTCCTTCAAACGATAAGGAAATGAGACAATGAATTCGTTATTTAACTGCTTTTGTACTAGGATTTTTTTATATATTTTCCTTTTCCTTAAAAGGTATGCATATAAATTAAAATATTTTAACTTTACATATATCTGCTTTGTTAAAAATGTTAACAAATTAATAATACATGAATTAACCACTGCACGGATGTCAATTGGGTAGCCAAGTAGTATCAATTTTAAATATTTTGGATGTAATTTAATGGAAGAAATTATGTGAAATAAAGAATAAAAAATAAAGTAACTGAATATACTCAACTTATACTGATAATAAGATACTTTAGGTGATTCTCGGGTTCTGGCAATTTTACGAACCAACTACCTTGCTAGAATATACATGTAACCGTCCGTGACTCCATTAGGAGCGTAGGTCGTTTACAAAGCATTTTCGTACGTGTCTTATCTCTCGATAAGAGATCGTAACTTGTAGCAACTCATCTCGGCTACAGAAACGGTAGGTTGGTCTTTCTTTCTAGAACCTTGTGGATTCCATATCAGAGCAGATTTGCAAGGTTCTGCATCGTTCTGTTTAAGTCCATCCTAACTTGGCGACATGTTATTTCCATTTCCATTCTCTTGTTTGGTTATTCCCACAACCTAGAGATTCTAGAGATGTTTGAAACTATCGATTAGCAAATGACTTGACACTTTATTTGGATTACACACCGACAATCCACGCCTCAAATCCATGGACAAGAATAGATTTGAACATGTCTTATATATTTGAAATTTTGATATACCTGTGAAAGTTAGCTAAAAATTTCAAGAAGTTAGTAACCCATTTGGAAGCTATTATTTGCTCCCCTAACAACTCCCGAACGGAAGGATCGACAAAAGGATTTCACCTCCGTGTTCAGAGGCCCAAACAACGTAGGAATGGGTATTTTTAGGGGCCAACACCTTCCCATGTTCGAGATATTTGGCATTGTTGTTATTGGAACCCCTCCCCCTTTAAAAATTCCCGAACGAAAGGTCGTATCGACAAACTGACTTCACCACCGTGTTCAGAGGTCCAAACAACATAGGGATAAGGTATTTTGAGGGGTCAACGTCCCCCCCTCTTCCCAATGTTCGAGATATTTAGCATTGTTTTCATTGGATTTCCGCTATTAGCTTAAATGTTAGAAATGCAAACATCTCATTTCATTTATTAGCTATAGCTTGATGAGTAAGGTTTCGTACTCATACACTGAAGATTGTCAGTTCGAATCTGTATAGGCCTATGTAACATTTTTTTTTGGTGTTTTTTTCTCTTAATCTTTTTTCTCAATGTCGGCATGGTTTTTTTTTGTTTTACTTATTTTCCTAACTTTTTCAATTTTTTTTCCCAAGTTTTTTTTTTTATTATTATTTTTTCTTACGTTATTGTACTTTCTTTTTTTTATTATTATTTTGAATTTTTTTTATTAACATGGGGTCGCCCTTACATATACTTTAGCACAAAATTATATTCACTTGTTTACATTCTTAAAAATTTGAGCAAGTCCTTTAACCAGAGAAAGATTACTATCAAAACTAGTAATACTGTTCACTGTAGTTATTACTTCACTCTCTAAGATGAAGACATCGTTCGATTAATTATTTCACCATCTTTTTCTTTTTCTTTTGTTATTTCGCAAGAATCATCCTATTAATAGGCAAAAATTGTACGGTTGTACGGATATTTGTGTGTTTGTCTTCCTAAAAGCGCTACAGACACAGTAAGCAAAAAACAAAATATAAGGTGGCGCTACCAACATTTCCGTGTCATCCCAACAGCGCTACAGAAACCGTAGGTACGCAGAAACAAAATACAAGGTTGCACCACTAACATTTCTTTGTCTGGATCGATATTATTTTAAGGCAGGAGGTTAACTTATAATGACAAAGCGTAGTGCTAACATATATTAAGTCATAGACTACTATACACGTTTTGTTTTATTAATTACACTTGATCTCACACTTTATTGACTCTTCAAGCATATTCCGAAACTAACATCTAAATATGGATAATTATAAGAGTTACCATGATCAAAATACATATTTTGTTTTATTGCTTAGTCATCATTCAAATTATACGTGGGCTGTTATGGACGTCATGGCTTTTAAAAAATGAGCTTAGAACATCGTTTTCAATCTTGGGTTTTTGAAAAATGTCACAGTATTTCAAAAATGTGGAATCTGTTTTACTTCCGTGAATATTTCACGGGTTGCCACTAGTTATATTTAAAAAGAATGGTCTTAATATACTCCTAGTTTTCAAGTTTTTCTTGCATGCAGTGTAATCTATACGACTAGAAACAAGTATCATCTTGGCGCAGCTTAGCCGCAGCTGCTTTTGCGCCATAAAACCCCAACCAACCAACCAACCATCCACATTCTCCAAATCCTCCAGTATATTTGTTGATCTCCATGCTATACTTATGTCTTCTTGCACAATTCGTTTATTCTTGCACAAGGAATAGTAAAGGTGAGAGGAGGAAGCCTTGGCGTGAGACTAAGAAAGGTTTGTCAATTATTAATTTCACAAAATTCTACTCAGAAACCCATTTTTCCCTTTAATAAATTTATTGTGGGATCTCTTGATTTTAGAGCTCTGAAAGCAAAACTACTCGACCTTTAGAATAAAACACTTTAGAATAATCTATGAGTAGCATATGTAGTGGGAACTGGAACTCCATTGTAATGCTCAATGTATTAATTTGATCAAAACATGACCAATTAGGACGAAATCCACCTGCTCTTTCAGATCTTTCCTTTTAGTTGTTCCAATATTTTCTCTGATTCATTATATTATTAACCATCGATAAAAGTACTACATCTCGACAGTTGTGGCATTTACTGAGATCTCCTTTATGGAGAGTTTCACTATAATCCCTTTATTCTAATCTTCGGAAAGGTTTTCCTTTTTCCGTAAGCAGAAAAACAAAATGGAGGAATAATATTCGCAATTAAGACTTGCGCCAGTTTCTCATTATATCCTTTCCCTTCATCATTTTAAGGATTATTTCCCTCTTAGAGAGTATTATTACACCTATTGGCAATACGCAGCCTTAAGAACCTCATTTTGTTTTCTCCATTGCTTGAAGATCAGCCACTTATATTCCAATCCTCTTGAGGAAAAAATGAGGTTCAGAAGGCTCTTAGACTCACGCCAAGGCTTCCTCCTCTCAACTTTACTATTCCTTGTGGTAATAAACGAGTTAGCGTAAGTATATCATGGAGATTTAACAAATATACTGAGAATTTGGAGAATGCGGATGATATTTGTTTCTAGTCCCGTAGCTGATACTATATGCAAGAAAATCTTGAAAATTAGGAGTCTAGAAAGAATGATCTTAATATAAATCTTGCGAAACTACAAAAAAGAGGGTACTAAATCTCTAAGAATGACTTCATCTTAGAGAGTGAAGTAGTAACTGCAGTCAACAGCATTACTAGTTTTGTTAGTAATCTTTCTCTGGTTAGAGGACTTACTCAAGTTTTCAATTTGAGTTTAGCTAATCTTCATAGCAATGTCAAAAGTCAATATTCAAGGCATGTTTAAATTATTTATTTATATTTATCTGTGTGAATTCTTTTCTTACTTTTTTTTGTTGTGGATATTTCCATTTGAACAAAAGTTATTCATTCATATTCACTTCCTCATTTTTGAAAACCAAAGTTCATCTTCCGGGTGATCAAGAAATAACAGGAGGTGTTCGGAGCCCTGTAGCGTGTTACGTACTGAACGAAATAGAACAAAATTTGGCCACCATACACATTAAAGTATACAGTTTCGATTTGTCAAGAAAAAAAAAATTAGTACCAAACAACGCCGATAGGGGAAATTCTGGCGCTGCAAGCGCATAATGTGTGAAAAAAGAATACATAACTGCCAATGGAAACAGTAAATAACAACACACCAAATACCAATGAAAAACGTTTATTATAGCAACCTACAAATTTGGCTCAAGGTGACCACCAGCCTGATGTTCCACTAATTGCATGCGGTACATGAGGTTTTCGACGGTGGCTCGCAGCATATCGGCATTTATTCGTCTGACATGTAACGTTATTTGATCTTTTAAGGTAGGAATGTCAGGAACATTTCCTTGATACACAATGCTTTTCAGGTAGCCCCACAATCAGAAATCGCAAGGATTCAGATCAGGGGACCTCGGAGGCCAATTCATGGGAATTGCGTGACTAATTACTCTAGCGTCTGTGAAATGTTGACGCAGGACATCCTTCACCCGATGTCCGATGTGCGGTGGCGCACCATCTTGCATGAAAATAGCAGAATCGATACAATTTCTTTGCTGCAGTTGAGGTATCACAAAGTTCCCGATCACAGCGGCACACCTGTCGGAATTGATAGAACAAATCACTAGTCCATTTCTACCAACTTCTTCATAAAAGTACGGACCGATGATAAAAGAAGCAGTGAAATCACACCAAACTGTGACTTTACGCGAATATAAGGGGATCTCTTGACCAACGTGTGGATTTGTACCAGCCCAAATACGGCAGTTGTGTGTGTTGATATCACCGTGCACATGGAAGTGAACTTCATCGCTCCGTAATATCCGCCACGGCCACTCGTCATCCATTTCCAATCGCGCCAAAAATCTCAAAGCAAACTCTAATCGGGTATTTCTGTCCCCTGGGAGCAATTCTTGAATGGGTGTTATCTTATATGGATAAAATTTCAGGATCTTACGCAATATCTTCTGTACCGTCGACAACGGGATATCTGTTTGTCGTGATATTAAACGTGCACTGCTGGTACCCTGCTTATTAGCTATCGCTTGATCCTGAACGGCAGTTGCAACTTCTTCAATTTGTTCCTGCTTGATACGTTTACGTCCTCGGCCTGGTTGCACACCAAGAGTTCCTGTTCTTTCAAAATTTTTCAACCATTCTTCGTAAGTTAGTTATGGTCACCGGTCCTCTACGTAACTGTTTTACCGCCGGTATTCACGAAGAGCAGCATTGGCATTTTCAACCCACTGATAAAACAGCTTGAATAAGGCACGATCATGTAGTGACAACGTCATCGACGGGCGACTTTTTGCAGAATGACTAGAATTCCCGCAATCCCTCCTTTATCCTCGATATCGTGTCACAAAGTACCCATATATGCAAATTTCATGCTGCATTTTCGACCGCAGCACCAGAATTTCCCCTATCGGCTTTGTTTGGTACTAATTTTTTTTCTTGACAAATCGAAACCGCATACTTTAATGTGTATGGTGGCCAAATTTTGTTCTATTTCCAGTACATAACACGCTACAGAGCTCCGAACATCTCCTGTTATTTCTTGATCACCCGGTATTATATGAGGGTCGTTCAATAAGTAATGCAACACATTTTGTTTCTCAAGGTAAATTTGTTTTATTACAGTTTTAAATACACCGCCTTCTTCCTCATTTCTTTAGCTACAAAAAAACTATTTTACAACATAATCTCCGTTCATGTCTATGGCCTTGCGCCACCGAGATGACAGAGATTCTATGCTTTGACGGTACCACTCTACTGGTCTGTGCCTCAGCCAACTTCTTACTGTGTCAAGAACTTCCTGATCGTTGCCATATGGCTTCCCGGGGTTATATCCTTTAGAAATCCGAAAAGGTAGAAGTCCGTAGGTGTGACATCAGGAGTGTAGGGTGGATGAGGTAAAACAGTCCAGTGAAGTTTTGTGATCTCCTCGCAGGTATACAGACTTGAGTGTGGTCTGGCGTTGTCGTGGAGCAGAAGTTTATTCACGTCTTTGTGGCTACGAACATGCTGGAATCGTTTCCTCAGTTTCTTAAGAGTCTTCACATTCTGAGTTGATCATTGCTCGTTGCAATATTGCAGGAGTCACAGTTGTGTGCAGCCGACCAGAGCGCGGGTGATCAGACAGCTTCCCTTTTCCTTCTTCTGACGACGACAGACGATTCGCCCAACGACTCACAGTGCTTTTATCAACTGCCTGGTTTCCGTAGACATTCTGTAAGCGCTTGTGAATATTTATCACGGTCTCCTATTCCGCCAAATGAAATTCAATAACTGCTCTTTGTTTGGAACGCATCTCATTTACAGATGCCATCTTGAACGCTACCTACAGTGCCGCCGCACAGCAGATAATAATGAAATAATTTGAGAAAGTGCGGGAATGTTTGTTGAAGATTCTGTACAGAAAATTTAACGCTTTTTCATTAAATATTAGCCGAGAAGAAAAAGTGTTGCATTTCTTATTGAACGACACTCGTACATTAGCAGACATAATATTTCGCTGATATAATATTTTTTTAATAATACACTCATGGACAAAAAAATTAGCGCACCAAGAAGGAGTCGTCAAAATGAAACGAAAATTTACATCCGTAACGACTACTTTGATATAAGTAAATGATTAGAAAATCAAAGAAAAAGGATAATTTATTTCAGAGAAAAAGGCAAAAGAACGGAGGAGTTAATACTCCGTTGGACCCCCTCTAGCGCGAATGCACGATGCGATACGATCGGGCATTGAGTCATACAAGTTCTGTATGATGTCTTGAGACATTTCTTTCCATATTTGCTGTAACCTTGCCTCTAGTTCGTTCAAACTCGTGGGATGCCCAACTCGTCGTCCCAAATGATCCCAGATATGCTCGATTGGAGACAAATCTGGGGATCGGGCAGGCCAAGGAAGGGTAGTAATAGTGCGGAGACAGTCTTGTGACACCCTTGCCGTATGAGGCCGAGCATTATCTTGTTGAAAAATGGCTCCTGGGAGCCGTTGCATGAGTGGCAACACATGTGGTTGCAGGATTTCATGAACATACCGCTGGGCTGTCATGGTGCCACGGAACAATACTAGGGGTGACCGTCTATTGTAGGCAA
Source organism: Thereuonema tuberculata (assembly GCA_023159025.1). Lineage (NCBI taxonomy): Eukaryota > Metazoa > Arthropoda > Chilopoda > Scutigeromorpha > Scutigeridae > Thereuonema > Thereuonema tuberculata. The sequence continues at coordinate 6,273 of JAFIDM010011231.1, read as the reverse complement.
TGGCACCCCATACCATCACACCAGCTGTGGGAGCGGTGTGTCGCTGTACAGCAAAGGCAGGATTGAAGCGTTCACCACGGGCTCTCCACACACGAACACGATTGTCATCACTGCCGAGATTGAATCTGGATTCGTCGCTAAAGACGACCTGGTTCCATTCCGCTGCAGTCCAGTTTCCTCGTGCGCGGCAAAACTCCAAACGGAGGCGTCGATGGGTGGGCGTCAAGGGCAGCACACGTAATGGGCGCCGCGATACCAACTGTCCTTCAGCCAGGCGCCTTCGTATGGTTCGAGAAGACACAGTGGCCCCTAGTGAAGGTGCTACCTGTGCCTGGATGGCGGCCGATAAAGCAGTTGGCTGTAAGCGTGCATTTCTGACTATGTGGCGATCTTCTCGACGACTGGTCTGTCGAGGGCGTCCCGAGCCTGGTCTTCGTGTACATGACATCTCTCGGGTCCACTGGTCCCAAAACCTCCTCACAACACAATCAGAGCGGCCTAATTGACGAGCTACTCGCCTAGCTGACCACCCAGCTTCCATCATCCCGACGATTCTCCCTCTCTCAAACTGCGACAACAGCGTATACTGTCTTCGAACACGGCGTAATGGCATGTCTACCTCAGCTCTTCCTTTGTAAATGATTCAGCACACTCAAACAAGCTTTGGTTACCTGTTTTATACTCCACAGAGTACGATGTTCAACGGCCTCTACCGGCTATACGTAATGCGCAATCACGCTGCATTTCTAATCATTTGCATATCTCCCCGACATGTACCTTCATTGCAAGTTTCGTTACGATCCCGCAATTATTTCTTGGTGTGCTAATTTTTTTGTCCATGAGTATATTTTTGTATAAGATTACCAGTCTTCTTCAGGTTATGGACTTCATATCTCTTCGACGTTCTATCTTTTTTCCATTCTTTCTTTTCAGTAGTGACATTTCATAAAAAATTCAGAAACATCTTCGAGTTTAGTTTTAATCATTTGCAATTCTCCACGAATATCTCCTATTTCACCTTAAACTGCTATGGCATCTTTCTTCAATTTCTCTGTGAAGCGTTGCTGAACATCATTTTGTTTCGTCTTAGCCACATCATATTTTCTTCTTTTGCATGTTTTTGGTGCACAATCTGAGGCTGCCAGTTAGCAAATGGCAATCGACCTCTCTTATTTCTCGAATCCAAAAATGACTCCTCCAACTTTGACTAATACCAAAATTTTCTGTTTTATTTTTCCGTTTTTTTCCTCCCGATCTAAGTACTACTCATGTTTTATGGCAATCGTCATGAGGAAGTAAATGATATCTATACAGAACCATGCTTAGTTCTATTAAAATAGCACTATTGGCATTTAGAGGCTATGTTAGCCTTCACTTACCTTGCCCCCCCCCTCCCCCATTCCCTAGAATACATTGAAGATTAATTTATTACACAAATTCAGTAAAGATTATTTACACAAGGACGTAGATTCTTTTAAATTAATTTTAAACACAATTTATTGACCCTAAGGTTATTGCCCTGTGTTTAACGAACTGTTTTAGATTATTTTTTTTTATAATAAGGACAATACAATGAGGCAAGGCAGAGCAGAATGAAAAGCTAATGTTTAGAACCTCAATAGAAATGGAATTGTTTTCATTAAGCTTGTTGTAAAGCAACATTACAATCTTACTGTTACTATTATGTGAATATTCCATACGTCTAAGTAGAAGTTGCAAAGGAAATGTAAAATGTCATACCACGATAACCATAGCTTGGGTTTCTTTAACTTGCAAGACATTGTGATAAGAAATAAAAGATGAATGTCGTGACTTATTACTCCCTACTATTCACATGTGTTATCGGATTCAAAAGTGGTTACTGCTTATTCTTTTTCTTCATTTAAACATGTATCGAATGTTGAAATTTAATCCCAAACACTGGATGGTATAAACATTTCGTCTTCAAAGTTCTCATATCTACAATGTGGGACTGGCTTTTGAAACAAAAAATCTACTTCGCTTTTGTGATTGACAATGCACAAAAACAGAAAGTGTTTTTTGAATGTTTCAAAATAAATGTCTTTTTAGAATTGTAGTTTTGATTTTCTTGAACATAGATGTTGTTGCAGAGTTTAAAGGGAGAACAGCTATCTACTTTAAAACAGCTTCAATTAGGTGTAATTTTATGGTAACTTGTGGTCAGGAAGGATAAGGAAGTCTTCCCGGAAAGTTACGGAGAAAAGATAATAATGTATGGAAAACATATGCAGCAGCAGAAGCAGAGTGCTATACAAGGGAGTCTCTTTTAATTAGAAAGGTCGTTTGCGTGGGAATAAAGTCATTAACAGAAAAAAGAAATTTAGTAGCTACACATTTGGAAAAAAGAAATCGAATTTCTACCCTAGAGAGATAATTGTTTCCCTTACTGTAATATTTAAACATATCTATTTCATCCAGAACCTCATAGTTTTAAAAATATTACGACAGATTGTTTTTATAAGTTGGTTTGTTTTTATAACCTTATCAATCTGAGACGTTTGTCAATTCATAAATCATTTTGAGCCGGAATTGAAGTTAATAAATTTAAGAATACTTTTATGGACAGTTGCAATTACGTCCACTTATTTTGTGGTGGATTTTTTTTTGAATTGGAATCGAACGAATATTAGAATGAGCATGCCACTTGTTAAAGGCCTATAGGAAAGTTATTTGGATGCCAAGAACGTGGTATTACTAATAAAAAGTCACGAACACAAAGAATGTTGATGAACATATTAATAACAACGATAAGACAACGACTCCTGATAAGGGATGATAGTTTTTTAAAAAGGTAGGGGTTTTTAGCTTGAAAAAGGAATTATGATTTGATATTCCGAAACGTACGTTGCGTTTTTATGATATTTTTTAGCTGTTGACGAGTGCCAGGGTAGTAGGCTGAATAATATTATCTTAAAATTTTTTAAACAATTAAAAAAAAAAGCAAAAAAATAAATAAATCCAAAAACCTTTAAATAGTTCATTCAGATTCAAAAGTGATTTGGGTGAGTATGTAGATATTTCCGAAAGGCAATTTATATACGAAGCGATATCAACTGAAGCCAGGTCGACATTGGTAACATCATTGATAAAGGACACTTAAACATTAAGCTCCCAGTGTGGGATAAAACGACGGATCTCTCTCGTAAAACGATTTGAAGGACAAAGACCTGGGCATTTGTTCTTCATCCCTGATCTCACAAGGCTGTGATCGCTATAAACAAGAACTATGGATCGAGAACACGACTTTGACCCGGTGTTCTTTCACAGTAGTATCATTGCTACAGCTACTACAGAAAAATACTTTACGAAATACTACTTGTCCTCTTACGTACAGACTTTGTTCAAAATTATATGTTTTAATAAATGAAGACCTTTGTTCACCCAGAATTACAGCTGTTTTAGGCTATTTGGTGCCAATCAATTATGAATCGTCTCAATCAATTATGAATAAGCAAGAAAATACAGGAATAAATAAGAAAAAAAAGAGAAATTTATTTAATATGCTTCCCTAATTTGTAAGTTTCAATGTAAATTGTATTTCAATTTTTTTTAAAAGCTTGTTAAAAATATAAAAAATAAAACTATAACCATCCTAATATTTAAGAGTTTTTTTGGTTCTGATATTTTCTACATTGTATAAGCTATATTAGACGGAATATTGTACAATATAAATTTTTTAGTTTTGTTAACACTTACAAAGAATACGATTATTTAGATTAAATCATATATGACTTGGATGCATTTAAAACTGATTAATTCTAGCTGAAGAAATGATAAAACTGTAACAAGTGTCCTCGAATATCAATGAAAAAAAAAAAAAGATCCAGTGTTTTTAAAAGAAAATTATTTGCAATTTCTGTAAAAAAAAAGAGAAACGATTAAAATATGGATATGGGTCTACGTACATTGACGTGTTTTATTAATTTCTGCTGTTATTCATCTTCCTTTGTATCTTTACCTGTGTCTTTCCTTTGTTCGCAACCATATCAATCAATACAATGCAGTGGTATTACGGTGCTCGTGGGACTTAAGGTAGGCAATCATCGAAAAGGCGAAACAGTTCAATTTGCCATTAGTTATAGATGAGTGGTGCTTCTATGCGACCACTTTAATTCCAACCATTGATCTAAAGAGAGCGATCGTGGAAGCAGCGGCATTTTCAAGAAAGCATAAAATATGAATCGAGGATTCAATCACACGCAAATTACTCAGAACTAAAAACGATTGCAAGCTTAGGAATGTATCCTTATTTTAAATACTTCATTCCCTATTTAAAAAAAATCCAATTATGGAATGATATTTGTAATTCGTTTTTAAAGTAGAAAAATTCGTTTTCAGTCTTCTGATTATATTCAGTCTTTCAGAAGACATATATTCCCGTTTTGTCGTGGATAAGTATCATTAAAATATCATTAGCAACGACAATAATCGCAACAATTGCGTGTTTTGTATTCGCAACAATTACGTGTATAAACAAAGCTCTCCAGCAATCACAATAATCGCAACAATTGCGCCTTTTGCATTCGCAACAATCACATTTATAATAATAAGGAAATTAAAGCAATATCAATTATATTTTCTTATAGTATCAGAAGACGTTATGATTGGTTTACTAATCGCTATCCCTACCTTGTTTATTTACTGAAATTAATTCTGTAATTCTACAAGCTTTAAGTAAAAGCTTTAATTTCGTAAAATTCCGTTGTATGGAATTTATTTATCTTTACCATGGATATCTCCTGTAACAGATTTAATAATAATTTAACTTAGACACATTTCAGATTAATGTTAGCTGACGTTTATCCATGTACTTGATTTTCTGGAAGGTGCTTGAAAATAACACACAAGAAAATTCTCTAAATGATGTCGATGAAGTCTCAGAATAAATAGTAAGAGTAATGATAATAAATACAGGGTCTTTGGGAAATAATAGTACTATTTGCTAAGGATATTGTTTGAGGATGGTGCAGGTTACAATAAAGTAAGAAGCACGGATGGACAGAAGAAGTATTAAAGTTTTAATTGTTACCTTACAGGTGTTCAATATATCCGCCTTTGGTCACTGGGCAGACCTCCAACCAATAGTCGAGTTCCTGCCACACTCGGTGCAATATATCAGTATAAATGGTGTCTGCGACTTGTATTATGCTTGTCTACAGCTCTTGAATGTTTGTTTCCGGTGGGGCTACGTCAAGAACACTGTTTTTGTGCCACCTCTCCCTGCAAACATACTAGAGCTAAAGATACCCACAACACTAGCTGTAGACAGCATTTATGCAGATATGTTGCACCGAGTGTGGCAGGAACTCTACTATTAGGTTGGACGTCTGCCCAGTGACCAAAGGCGGACATACTGACCATCAATAAGATAAATAAAACTTGAATATTCTGTACATCTGAATATCTTACCTCTCTAAGATAACAAATAAAATTTAAATACTCTGTCATGTTATTTTACTGTACTATGCACTGTCCTCATACGAAATCCTTATCAAATAGTACCATTATTTCTGAAAGACCCTGTATATTTACCCTTCGCTGGCTGTTTCCTCCTCCTGTTTCTTCGCATTACTTCTATCAGGGATGTTGTAACATTAGAATAGTAATTCGAAAAACCGAAGGAAGCATATTTTTCCCGACATGCTCAGGCATGAATAATTGACCTGTCATGCGACCGATATAACTAAACTTGGGTTCGAATCCCGGCTGTGGCTTGGATGTTTTTTTTTTTATTCATTCATTCATCAAATATTACAATTCAGTCCTACTAGGACTATCTTTCTTTCTTTCTATCTTCTTTCTATCTTCTTTCTATCTTCCTTTCAACGACCTGTTTTCAATGTCCTGGAGCCTTGTTCCTGGAGCAGTTTATTCTGTGTCTCTTGTGCCATTAAAAAAATATTGTGCGATCGAAGAAGTATGATTAAAAATTAAGTGCATTCTTGTGTGCGATTGAAAGTATTTACGAACTAAAATGTCATTGTTTTTATTTAGAGGGCGAAGGAAATTGAATGTTTAGGAAATGTCAGAAAGAACAATAACACATAAATCGGGGTTTAATCTCACCTTATTAGATGGACGTAAAATGCAAACATCGCTGAATTTTAATTCATGGGTTGAACGACAGCCAAAAGACACGTTGATAATTGATAATATATCGATGTTTCGCCAGATTATTAAAGTTTACATGGACGGTGTCTGAGCAAATTTATAAATTTAAAAATGTATTTTCAAACATTATCGTATGAAATA
>JAFIDM010011230.1:0-45435 GCA_023159025.1 Thereuonema tuberculata | reverse complement strand
TAGTAATACTCTTAAAGAAAGGTTTCTTTGATGCTGTCATCAAATTAATGTAATCTCTTCATGATTCTGAGCAATGTAATGTGCAGCATTTCAAACAGCCATTGCTAACCTTCTCAGATAAAACTAGTCTGTTTTATGGTTAAAAAAAAAAAAAAAAAAAAAAAAAAACGCTTTTTTTTTTTTTTTTTGTGAAAAAAATAACTAATTTACAGTTGCAGTTACTCAACTATAAAAGTAACAGTGTTACAAAACATTATCCACAAAAAATAACTGTTTCTAGTAACAGTGTTATTAATAATACGTTACTTCCCAACCCTCAATATAACCATATTACAAAGTATTTGCTTCGTAATATGATTTGGATGTTAACAAGATCATGACCATAAGGACCTACAAAATATTCATTTCATTGGTAATAAACCTTTGTGTGAAAGCTTTGTTATGTTATTATTGTACATTAATTATTAATCCATTGTTTCTACTATTTAATGAAACATTTAGGTATGACATTTTAAACTTTTTGAAATATAATTAAGTTAAAAGTGATTGGGATAATTTTTTTCTTTTTTGCATTATTAGCATTCTTGTAAACATTTCTAACAGCTTTAATAGAACAGTTGTGGACTTTTCCCAATTGCATCAAAAAAATGTTGAGCTGTCATTGTTAATAGTCTTTGTTTGTTTGTTTGAATGTGCACAGATATCTCCTACTGGGCAGTTTATCTGACATTCTGTAGAGTTGGAGATACTGCATGCAATCTATAAAAATCTTCAAAAATTTCTTTTTAAAATTAACTATTGGCAATAAAATGTACAGTTGCCATGGTTTGAGAGTGAAATATCTTTAGAAGAGAAAATTGATCAAAGAAATATCATGCTAAAAACTTTTAATTACAAAATGGGCAAATTAAAACAAAATCTGAATGATTGCATGGAATAAATTTGAGGTGACGTGTTTTTGTTTTTTGTTGTCCCTCCATATTCACATTCCTTTGGAATCACTTTAGATTTTGTTTGTATTATTTCATCCCAGATTACTAAATCAAATGATTAAGCCCTGAATGATTATACATTCTGAATACCAAAGATCATGACCAGATAATTTTACTTAACTAATCAATTACTGTTAAGTTTATTTTTGAAGCATTTAATACAGAAGATAATCCCCTAAGGAGATACTTCACAGGACAAAAGAAAGTTGAAATAACTAATTTCGCTCATACATGTGTAGTATTCCAAGACAATACTTTATAATCAGAATTGCATAACAATGAAAATAGTTCAGTAGTTAAATATACTGCCAGTTTACCATACTGATGATGTAGTTCATTAACTCAAATGAAATTGCAGATTCAGAATATCAAATTATAATAAATAAACCATATAAATGGTTTTATATTCCTTCACTAAGTCTTGTTTTTTCAGAATTCGTCTTTTATGTGTATATTTTTGTTTTGTAAGTTCCTGCCATTCTTCATAATTGACCTTGGATATGCATTCGCTATTGATCAAATGGTTTTTCAAATAAAATTATGAACTGTTTGTAAAAAAGCACTAGTTTCAACGATAGCAATTATCCTGTAATTTTGGAACTTAGATAATGTACTTCATGAAATATTTGATTCATTAGGACCTCTCAGCTTTTAATTTTAAATTGGCTTACTTTTAAAGCTATCTTCTAATTTTTGTCCTTATATGTGGTGTAATGCAGAGGAATTAAGCAATGAAACAGCATAAATCATTAAATTATTTACTTACTTATTTATTTATTTATTTATTTATTTTTATTTCTGCAATGTTTTTATTACTACTACTTCTACTACTACTAAGTTACTTTTAATAATCCAAATAATCTCCAAATAAAAAATCACCAATAAGCTCTTCATTAAAATTGAATAGTATTTCTTGAGTTTCTGTAGCTCACAGTTCATTAATGTTATTGGTAGTATTAATTTTATATTAGGTTGGTTCAACTACTTGAAATTTCCTCTACTGAAGAAAAAATACAAATTCAGTCCCAAAAGGGCAGCATTATACTGAATGGTTGCTCTCGGCAGTGCCTTCGTATTGGTTCCGTAATGGAGAATATGATTATGCTGATTCTGTATTGATTTTATTTTATGTTTGTGAGCTATCAAAAACAAAGGGGATGAAAGAAGAAGAATAACTAGGAAGTAAAGGTAAAAATGATTAAAGGGAACTCCTCGTAAATCTACTTTCATAGAAGCTTCATTCCAGTAAAATAGTCCAAATCAATCAAGCCAATACGTCCAAGGTCAGGTTAGTGATTTATACATGATATTAGATAGAAATGAAGACTTAAAAATTAAAGTGACATTTTTAATGTTTTAACATATACACAAATTGAAAAATTGTTATTTTATAATTGAAAAAAAGCTTATTTAAAGGTTAGCTATAATGAATTACCACTATTCAAAATTATGAATATAACTATATTATATTTATATAAGCTTTTATAAGAGAGAAAATGTGGGAATTCAAATGATCCAGCAGCACTTTGTTCTTGTAATATCAATCCAATTGTAACCATTAACTTGAATTTCAAGAGAGTATTTCCTAGCATGTTTATTTATTTATTTACTTATGTATTTATTAAAAAAATGCTAAGTTATTTTAAGAAAGCATGTTATTTCACAACATATGTCTATTGCTATCTGATTCATTTAACAATAGCTGTAATTTGTTGGACATAGAACAAGCACAAAAAACTTTGTTATTGTGTTGAGATATAGGGCAAATTTCAGCGTAGAATTTTTTGGTCTTCGTTAGGCTTTAAGTACAACGTCTTTTTTGTAAAAGTATTTTTGTACTTTAGTATTTTTCCTGACTTGGTATTTGCAATTCAAAAATTACTAGAAATTTGCTCTTCTCTATGCATTTTAAATTGTCAGCAGGATTCCTTGTACAGGCAAAACTTTGACTGACAGTGGGAAACCCAATGTGAATATTACAAAAAGGTTTCATCTACCTTCAACATTCTTTCATACTACCAAGTTATAGTAATCTTTTTCTTCTTACTATAAGAGATGTATTGATTTTGGAGATTTATGTGAACAATTGAGCCAAGAGGTTTATTCACCTAAGAGCTATTTCAGCAGCAGTTGATTTGTTGTGGTATAGTAAATCCTAACTTTTTTTTTCCTGCCAAGGAATTTATGAAATCTAGACCCCTCTCCTTTCCAGAATGAAACTGTTTGTATGTTCCTTCCAACATTTTATAGATTATTTATGTGTTGATGCTCTCAAGAAATCTCACATTTTAGATAATTGACATCATCTAATAGTTAATATGTAACAGAACACTTGTAACGCTCTTGCCGTGGTTCATGAGCATACACGTAAGGGAAGAGTTAAGAGATATTAATGCAGTAGAATGTCAATTTTAACGAAGCAGCTGGTAATGTCATATTTTGCCTACTCTTCATCGTCCTCATTAAAGCTGCCTATAACAGACCCAACCATCTCGGAAAGTTCGACAAAGCTTTCGGGCGCTTCGATACCTAGTTCAGCCAGGAATTTCCTCAAACTGGACTACTTTAGGCCTTTTGCTTCCCAGACGCCGTAGATTATGCCCGCCAACAAAGCAATTGATTCTTGCCTTCGAGATGGCATGGAAGGGTTCGGCATTTCGTCTGTTAGTGAAACAAGAGAGGGATTAAGGCAGTAGAGGGACAATGAGGCTTCACAATTACACCGGAGAAAGAAAAGAGGGGAGAATCCAATAAGCTTACGACTTCTCAATCCTAAACTAACCACACTCTGTTTTTACCATTTTTTGTAACGCTCTTGCCGTGGTTCATGAGTGTACATGTAAGGGAAGAGTTAAGAGATATTAGTGCAGTAGAATGTCAATTTTAACGAAGCAGCTGAGCCCGATTTTACCTCGTCAAGGACTTAGAAATAAGGAAAAGGGTTTAGGAAGAGTAAGCTGGTGTTTGACTGTGAAGCCAGTAGACTGTTTTGTAAACAGAGCCTTAGGGGCTAATGGCGGTCCGCAGTCTGGTCAGGTCGGAGGGGTGATCTTGACAGGTAGCAGACGGGACCGGCCTGGGGCACCCACAACTTAACGCAGAGCTCTCCCTCAATGTTTACCAGTACGAGGGTCAGTAAACAAATTACTGAGTTGAAATGGATTATAGCAAATGAGTAATACAGGTAATTAGTTTAGAAGACAAAAGAAATTTAATAAAAAATAATATATATATATTTACAGGTAGATGAGTATAATGAGAATTAATAATAAAAGGAATACATTATGTATATATCTTACCCCAGGGTTTTCAGACGAAGGGAGTAATATAAAAGAAAAGCATATATAAATGTCCAAATACAAATCGCACTTGATGTTGCATCATTCCTATGTGCCGGTATTGTTCAGAGTTCACCTGAAATCACACAGTTCGTGGCAGTTCTCGGGGGCGGAGATGGGGGTCAGGTTTCAGTCTATTACTCTTGATTATTCGAAGAGCATTCCCGTTGTCGCAGGTAGTCTAGTTGAGGTTGCTGTCACTTTCAACAACGCACTTTGCAGTGGCACAATTTGCTATGCAGGTCCGAAGATTCGCAGAACACTCTACAGACTCAACAATAATCCTCAGGGCTGCAAACTATAGCTGAGTCCTGCCTTTCCAGGGGACCTCAATCAGTTCCTTTTAGGGATAGGCCAAGCGACTTTCGCTTGGCAAAGAGTGTACCTTCCTTCGGTAGAAGACAGCATCCAGAGGGCGGCAAGAGTAGCTGGCTGCCTGCCCTTCTCGGACACTCGCTTTCTCACACTGTATTATCCCACTATTTTTTTATTCAGAATACCTTCCCCCCGGAGTGACGTCACCTAATGCAGAAGATGCCACCTTGTCTATAAGACATCTGCCGACAGGCTGGAAGATGAAAGGTAATAAAAGTAGAGATGAAGGAAAGGCAAGATGGATGCGAGATGGGGAAGAGGCTCGAGAAAGCCTTATAAAACATCTGTAATACATTCGTTTCAAGAAGAGAAAGAGGCGTGAAATCAAGGTTTGGAGAAATAAGAAACAAGGAAATATTTCAAACAGTTTTTCATATAATGAAGAAAAATAAAGGGGAAGAAAAATTAAAATGAAGAAAATAAAGGGGATAGGAAAGGGAGAAAAATGTAACAATCTCGGGCCTTTACACACTTTTTCCTGCTTCATTCTTACACCCTGTAAAGAAAGTGTAAACTCACCCAAGTATTTCAAATAACTTTTTATTACAGGATTTGTTTACTTCCCTTTTTTTTTATAGTCTATTTAACAGCAATAAATTCATGAACCATTTAAACATCTCAAACATTTTGAGTAGTTATTAAATTAAAAAATAAAAATCACTTTTCAACTGTAAAGAAAATATAAACTCAAAACATATTATTTCGAAAATTATTGAAATTAATAACATATTGGTCCTCCTTTCGTTATAATTTCTATCATTCTGTCAGGCTTTGTCCCAATTAATTTTTTCAAATCGGACAACTTTATCTGGTCCTAAGCATTCCAAATTGCAACCTTCAGATCATTCAAGTGATAATACTGTTTGTTTCGGCCATATCAATGTTTGCCATCCAACCCCACATGTTTTCAATTGGGTTTAGATCAGGTGAACGGGAGGGCCATGGAATGACATCAATTTTCTCTTTTTTAAACCACGCTTTGGAAGATTTTGACGCTTGTATAGAAGCATTGTCTTGTTGATGTTGCCAATTTGGCCCTTCTAGAAGTTATCCAAATGGTATTAAATGGTCGTACATAAGGTTCTGATATTTTTTAGAGTCCATCTTGCCTTCCACAAACACTATATCTGCATCTATATCTTATCTCCTGCCCCAAATGCTGCCCACACGATCATTCCATCCCCACCATATCGTCTGCTTAATCTTATCTTCCACGGAGTGCGTACATCATGCCAGTATGCAGAATACCCGTCAGGGCCGTCAAGACAGAAGCGTTTTTCATCAGAAAAAAATATTTCGTTCCACCTTTGTTGCCATTTCACTGTTTTCTTAGCCCAGTCAAGTCGGCTGGAACGATGAGTGGCAGTGAGCTTGGGTTTAGCTTTCAGTTTTACAAACTTCATGTGATTATTTGACGTTAAGCTTTTCTGTACAGTTTGGTGAGATACAGTCTTTGGCAACACACGAGCAATTTCATGGGTGGACATCTCATTAGACGCAGTAAGATCTTGAATTCTCAGGTGGTCCCGAGGTGTGAGTTTTGGAGGTCTACCTGGTCTTTTTGTGGCTCCATAACTATCATCTTTCTTGATGACATTTTGAATAATAGTCTGTGAACAATTTAATTCTGAGGCTATTTGCCTTGTTGACTTTTTTTGACCAAGGAGAAAATGAAGTTTTCGTATTTCTTTGTCAGTTAATGAATTTCCACGAGGCATGATAAAGTAGTTGCATATGTTGCTATGAAAATGAATGGATTACATACTTTAGCCACTTTTAGTTATCTTTTTGCAAATTTGGGATATTCCAGTCACTTTGCAGGTGTCAAAATCAAAACATTTCTTACCGAGTTTATATTTTCTTTACAGTTGAAAATTGATTTTATTTTTTAATTTAAAAACTACTCAAAATGTTTGAGATATTTAAATGGTACATGAATTAATTTCTTTTAAGTAGACTAAGAAAAAAAATTGGAAGTAAACAAATTATGTAATGAAAAAATATTTGAAATACTTGGGTGACTTTATACTTTCTTTACAGGGTGTATCACCTGATAAATGTTGAAAATGAACTTACTGCATAATAGAGTTAACTTCTGAGAATGATAGGATATTCAGACTAGGTAAGAATCACTGCAAGTAATTACAAAGCTTTCATTACAAAGTCCCTTCAAGGAAAAAAAAAGGCATTTTAAAGGTTTAGACAATGAGGGCCATTTCTCGGAAATTACAACAAGTTTGAATGCTACAGATGTATGGTTCTTAGGTAAATGAAGATTAGTAATTGAATATTTTCATGAACATAAATGCAGTAATTCACTTACATATTATAAGATCCCCATCATTCATAAGCAGCGATACCAGTGCCAGTTAAAACTGCTCTCATATTAATTTAAGATCTCTAGCAGTTTTATAGATCTTTGTTTGTGGGATCTTGGGCATTTTCTGGTAAATAGGTATTTCATTGATTAAGTACAAACTTATTGATAGTCTCCCCTCTCTATGATAACATCCTTGCTTGGGATGTCCAAATGCTTTTCTTTGGAGTGAATAGGTGATCATTCCGTCTATAGTATCTAATATTTAATTTGTTAATTCCAAAGTGCCATTGTAAAATTAGATATATCTTCTGCATAAGCTATCATTGTCCTCTTTAAGTTGATGGAATTATGTGTATATTCCATCATGGGATAATAACAATATTTGTAATAATAATATGCCCCAACATTAGGCTTACACGCTGTTACAAGAAAACAAAGTACTACTAAGAGAAACCCCGGAAAACGAGCTTGCAGAAAGAGGAGGAGGCAAAGAAGAGAAGGACTGTTCACAAGAGGGAAAGAATTACCCTTAGACGCCACTCACATAAAACATCAAAATAAAGACTCCTTCCATGTGTGGTCTCTCGGCCACAGGAGCAAGAATGACTCCTTTCCCTCAGCGCATGACTGCCAAATGGCCACAAGGGTGAGACACCCTTAACTACCTACCACATCGTAGTTGCCCATACTTACCCGGCTTCCTAGGGAGGCTGTTCAGCTGGAAAACATCTTTCTGCTGTCATTCCAATGCCATGTCCAAGCAGCAGTAGAAATTGTAGGTTCAGCAGTTACCAAACACGTTTTGTTCCCTTAATGATTAGGACCGTATTGTTGAGAGCCGGGCACGCAGGATGGTAGAGCCAATCCTAAATTTCTCACCAGTATCGCTTCAGTAATTCACTAGGTGTGGCCACCCGTTCTGCGATGGGAGCCGATTTGCCGTAATCAGTTTTCTGCTCGGCCTCTCGAATCATAGGAAAAATTTGGGAGATGCTATTGAGATGGTCCCTGTTATGTGGTCCTAGCTTTTGGGCGGAGGAAAGACCAATCCGAGCGGAGATAGGCTGGTTGCCTTCAGCTTTAAAGCTGGCCTTACTTCCCAGCTGGATGGGTTAGGAGCCGTGGCCAGTGCCCAGGTCTTGCTTTGGCTTTCCCATACTGAATATCACTCAAGCACTTTTTTCTTTTATAACTAAGCCGTGTGGCTCAAGTAACCGTCAATTCCCTTGGTAGAAGGGTGTTCGTCACCCTTACATGCTAGTCTAAAACAGCAGGAGTTTCGATTTTCCGCTCCTTGTCCAATAATTGTGAATCAATATCATGAACCGCTATTTACTTGAAGGAGGATAATTGAGTTTAGGTTGGCCTAAAGCTTGGGGTTCTCCCGTGCCCCATGCATTTTTCGTGGTTTAGCCAGCTTTCAGCCGTTGCCCATCCTGCACCACTTGGAGGCACCACGGTACGGCATGTGCCAGCCGTGAAAAAAAGCTATCGGCTATTTACTGACATATTAAAAGCAGCACATGATCATTTCTACACTGCACTAGCACAATACACAAATACAGACCCCACACTCAGGCCGCCATTCCCCAAAGTAAACACATCAAAACAACTCTCCACAGTTATGTTCACTAAACTTTATCCATCGTTAGGGCTTACTGATGTTACATAGTAGCAGATCAATGACGTTACATAGTAGTTAACAATCTTATTCCCCCATGCATACTTGCTCAAATTAGGAAAGAAGTCACTGAATCCAATCACAGGACACCACACCTCACTAGAAGACACTATCTTTATGGCAAACACAGAAACAATCTCTACCCCTCAGTACACATGTCCCAGCAATACAACTAATGACATATTACAAGGAGCACATGATCATTTCTACACTGCACTAGCACAATACACAGGCACAGACACCACACTAAGGCCGCCACTCCCCAAAGTACACACATCAAAACAACTCTCCACAGTCATATATCATCTCAACAGTCACACACTATCCCACAACACCTTGACAATATCCAAACATTAGAAGACACTACACTCAGGCCGCCACTCCCCAAAGAACACACATCAAAACAACTCTCCACAGTCATATATCATCTCAACACTCACACACTATCCCACAACACCTTGACAATATCCAAACATTAGAAGACATACACACAACACTGTACTGCATGACACAAGGAACCATTTGACACTTGGAATCAAACAACACCATGTACCTCCCACCGCACGGTCACAAGAATACATTCTCCCTTGGAGACATCACCTCGAGGGCTGCATCAGTGACCTTAGAGGAGACATATCCAGGCTCACACAATACTGTGTAGAAAACAAAACAGAAAAACTTATGTTCCAGGTTAGGAAGATATTCAAGCACATAAACACTCGCCCTTCACACTCAAACCATCATACCCAGATTAAGGAACATCTCAACACACTGAAGCAAAAACTGAGTGTTTTAGTGTGTCGAGATTGCAAAAAGATTACCAAGATAAAAACAGTGCATTCTGCGCATACAACAGAACAACACTTTTCATTACAATGAGAAAAAATTCTACAGATCTCTTACATATTCCTCTACTACATCCAATACAAACACTCCTACCAGCAAGGTATTACATGAAAACTGGTCGACTCGTGGTCCAACTCTATCCTCCACAATGATAAAGCACTATGGATCACAACTACAACTACTGAACACCCACCCTAAATGCTCTTCCATGACATTACTCTCACAGACATACAGACAGCGCTAAACATGCACATAACTGGAAGTCTTCTGCTGCAGACTGCATCCACATCTTCTGGATCAAGAGGTTCACGTCCTGTTACACTGTCTGACATAATCCAACACCCAGAACATATGCCTCTTTTCCTCACACAGGGTGTCACATACTTACAGAGCAAGAGCACTAAACTGCGCACCCTGCAAACTACCATCCAGTCACTTGCCTCCCTACACTTTACAAACTCCTCTCCTCCTGCCTTGTAGACAAAATCTACACACACATACATTAAGACACACAACATCCTTTCCGAACAACAGAAGGGCTGTCACAGGAATTCCCAGGGTTGTAAGGAGCAAATGTCCCTTCTGGGAGCCCTGGGACTCCAATGGACGTGAATGAAGCATTACAGGAAGTTTTGAAGATGGCATTATTACACGATTAGCCCATGGGCTTCATGAAATTAGTTGAAGCCTTATGTGCAGAACATCAAATCAATCTAATTAAGGTTGACAGCAACAAAAAGTTAGGCGAGTGGGCTGGGCTCTGTAAAATTGATAAAGAAGGAAAAGTAGTTGGGTGCAGTTGTGTTGTTGTTAAGGATTACAGAAAGGAGACACAAGCCCATGATGTCCTTCATGATTATTTTATGAGTAAGCGATAAATCGTTGTAAAAGAATCAAGTTTTGTATTAAACATTTATTGAGAGAAAAAAAAAATCCTTATTGGCTCAGTAATCCTGCGGCAGGCGCATGCGAAGAATAGGAACTTACCCATGTGCTTTGGTCCTTTACCCATCATGTTGTCTTAGCTGGGGAAACCCAAGAATAGAAACAGCTATAATAATAATACACTTGCCACATTAAATGGAAGAAAGAAATGGTTCGCTAGAATCAACAGATGTTTTTTTTTTGTTTTTTTGTTTTTTACTGGGAATACAAAGGCTTGCATAAGGGAGTTTACTTACTTGTTAGTTCAAAGCTGAGTTCACAGGTGGGATTCAAAAAATTATGTGATTTTGGATCAGACAGGTTGAAAATATAGCACAAGATTGTTATAAGGCATCATGAACAACTTGATACTACTCAAATTCTTTATGTAATTAAATTTGTCTTAAGAGGTAAGTGTATGAGTTGTCAGTGTTAATTTTAAAAATTCTATATGAATTCAATATGGACAAGTCTAATACACTAAAAAATTATTTTCATTTTCTCAAAGTTGACAGAGGGTGCCAAACATTTGAATTACATTTATAACTAATAAGTGGAATGTGTATGCAGTCCATGAACATTGAGAAAATTGTGCAGTGATTAATGCAATTATACACAGCTTCAATACCCTACCAATAATATCCATGTTTGGAATTTTGCATCCGAAGGTGTTAAAGACTTACGTGGTGTCGTTTGTCCATTGTTTTGGACTTGAATGATCAAAACATCAAATTTGATTCTTGGTTGTTGCATGAAATGGCATTATGGCAAAAGGTAGTTGCAGGAAGTTAATCAGTAAAAATGTCTCTAATGCCACATCCACAGAATATGAACCCTTCTCATTTTGAATAAATGGCCACCATATCGAGATCACATGCTGACCAATGAGTCAGTGACATACAAGCAGAAAATGCATGTCAAAAACATGCTTGCTCAGTGCACTAAGTACTGTCAGTCATTTAATCAGTTTGGATTTCATCCAATGAAAGGTTACCTTAGGAATTTGAAAATCACATCAGGATCAAACATGTGGATATAAATATATCCGAATGTAACATCCACTTAATGTCTATTAAGAACAGTCAATTCTCGTCGCCGTGATAAATGGGATTTTGGCAGTACACATTCATGAAACTGGTGTATGGTCATCCAATTATGTTCCATTCATCTCTTCAACCAAGTTCATATTTGGAATTGGCATTATAACCTGTGACATTGAAAATTGTCATAATTTAGCCCAGTGAACACTGCTCTTGGTTTACCTAACAATTTTGTTTCAGTCACTTCTTCATGTCCAACCCAGATTGTGAACTTGCATATCGTTAATGTGCAAATTCTGTCCATGATTAAACTTTCTTCATAGTTTGGATGATGAATTTTTTTCTTTGAGAAAATGAAAATATTATTTTGCGCATTAGACTTGTCTTGGTTAGCTCTATCGAATGCATATAAAATTTTAATAATTAACACTGGCAATTCATACACTTCCCTCTTTAGTTGTTCTGTCGTTCTGATTCTTTTTAATTTTTTGTTCTTTAATTTGATAGTTTATTTATTCTTTAAAATGACTACATCTTTCATTATAATATAGTTATGACCATAAATTCAGTTTCTATTTTTTTTTTTATATAAAATGATGGTATCAATTATTTTTTTGCTTATTTATGTAAATTATTTTTTAACACCAATTCTAAACTGAGCAACAATTTATAAAGGTGGCTACACACCTAACTGCATACTTGTCAAGCATGCATGATCAAGCATTTTGTAGAAGCATGCTTGAGAGTCTATATGGAAAATTTGCGCAAGCATTTTGATTGAACAAGCCTTTTTACCACGGTTGCACAAGCAAAAATGAAAGTGTATAGGTCGTTTGTGCAAGCAAAGGTCAGTTGTGACTCAGCTCTCGGCCAAGACGCATCTCTCCGTAGTTTCCATCATGTCCAGTGATCTGCGGAAAAGACAGAGAAATATTGGAGAAATTCATTCCGGTGTACCAAAGTAATCCTTGTCTTCGGCGGATTAAAGGTAAAGAGTACCATGATGAGGCGAAGAAAGAAGCAGAGGATAATGTATTATTAGGAATATATAAAAACATTGATCCAAACGCCGACTGGAAACGCCGTTGTGAAGAAGATAAATAGCTTCAGAACGAATTACAGAAGGGAGAAGAAAAAAAAGTGAAGACTCCCATCGCTCTGGGTGTGGTACAGATGAGATACATGAGCAAGCTGTTCAAGCATGCTTGTGCAGTGTGGTGGCGACAGGTATTTGTGCATGCTTGTACAAAATGCTTGATCATGCATGCTTGTCAAGCATGCAGTTAGGTGTGTAGCTATCTTAAGCTAGTGAAAAGATAAGAAAAGTTGGCTTATTTAAATTTGATATATCATGGATGCCAAAAAGATTTTAGATGTGGTTTCTTGTCATTCAGGAATAGGGCTTTGGTAACTGATCTTTATTTTCTTATGAGGCAATTTGGAAGGAATTATGATAGCTTTCGAAATGATTTTCTCATGGCCAAGTCTCTCCACTTCCTAGAAGTAAAATCTAGGATTCTTTATCTAAAATTAATATTTTGTTGAACTTATCTCAATTTTCTATAATCATCTGAGATTTGATCATCCATTTAAAGGTGTTAGATGTTCCTTTGGGATTTAACCAAAATACTTTGTTCTTCTATTATTCTCTCTCTTTCCCTATGGAGACTATATTTTATTCATTGGCTTATGAAAATGCTATCACATTTTCCTGGAACAATATAAAAAAATTATTAATTCCTGTTTGCATATGAGAGGGGAAATTTCTTTCAACTGTCGATTCTTAGCACATGAGTTCATGATGTAATTTTTTTTTTGGGGGGGAGATATGTTCTCCATAAGTATCAGATTGCAGTTTTTGTGTCCACTTGTTTGGATACTGTAGTAGAGCCATTAATACTATTGGGTCATGGCTTGAACCTAAAAAAAAAAAAAAAAGCATTGGAAATTGATGTTACAGTAATGGAATATTTTTGTTATTCCATATCTTGTCAGTCAGCCAAACTTCCCCGGTGACAAACTCAGAAAGGTGCATGGGGGCCGTAATCCCGGTTCTTGCTTCCGAGTATGGGACCTTCCCCCTTAGAAATCCTAACAATTGATAAGTATCAATCAGAGAAGGTCCTACACTTATGCCACAATTACAAGCAAACATCGTCTCATCTGCGGAATTGAGTGTTGAATGTGAATGGGTAGCCTGTTAAAAGAAGCATTCTATTCTCTAAACAGGACTGTTGGGGCTGATGATTTTAGGCTGTTTATAACTGAAACAGATTCAGGCCATCTACATGTAGATTTGCCATACAAAAGACTGGGACCAGGCTGACTTGAGCAACACTGTATTAAGGGTTCACATTGGATACAAAAGCAAGAGCATTGGTTCAGTAACGTAACATTGAGGAATAATCACATGGCATTTGAAAGAAATGCAGTGTATGTCACAATATTCTATGGTGGAATAAAAAGATGACATAGTTAAAGATGGTTCAATAGGAGACCCACAGTTGTTCTTGCCTCTCTTCAAAAAAAAAAGAAAGAAAATGGGTACACCCCATGATCAGCATGTGGCTTTGCCAAATCAGTCATGTTTCAACAACTTTGGGACATCTTCATCCATTTATGGAGTCTGTATTTTGTTCATGCTAAGTTTAATAGATTGAAATTCATTATATTACCTGCAACCAAGTCTTTTGTTTTTTATTCAATCGTGAAGTATTGCTGCATTGCATTTGTCCAGAATACATCCTCTACTGTCTATAAATATTTAATCTTAACACAGCCATTGAGATACAGAAAGGTTGCTTCTTTCTGACTAACATTGTTACTAAATTTATTATGGCCATTTGCCTAGTTTTGCTCCTGTTGCTAAAAGTACCATGTCCCAATGTGGTGACATTTAGAGGTAAAATCAGGTATTCCAGTGAAGCATTCTTTTGTAAGTTATTTTTGAATAAAATGACTAATACAGTCTAATTGTTAAAACTGTATCTAACCAGTTAAATGTACAAAGTCTGAATAAGCAAAATCTTTTAAAGGATCTTGAAAATAATAACTTCTAAACTATTGGGTTGTAACATGTTTAATGCTGTTTCAAAAACAAAAAATAATTAAAAAAAAATCAATGCATGTTTATTCAGGAACATAATCCCAATCTTTTTGAAAACTGGTTTTATCTTAAAGAGAACTATTTGGCATCCTGCCTAAAGAATATCCTGGTTCTGTTCTAAAATCATAAAGCACTAAATTTATCTAAGAATGTAATTTGCTTAAAATAGTGTGTTGAGTTTGCATTGGAAGAATCCTGTGAAATCATATACACAAGTGATATTTCTTGATTCAGAACATTGAAATGTTTTAAGATTAAAGCATGGCTTAAATATTTTAATTGTTTGTAATGGAGATTAGATGAATGGTCTCACTGAGATTTAGCAGCACCAATTTCATATCTTACTGAAGTATATTTGTCTGAGCTTACTTTATTTTTTGTGAGGAAGAGATCTAGTTGCCATTCAGCCACTGCTGTTTTGTATTGTATATGTATGTGCTTCTTATTTTTGGCATAGTGATTTTCAAGACAATTCAAGAGCTTCTCAAGCAGATTAAAGTAGAAGTTTAAAATCAGTCCAGTTTAGGGTTAGTTGTGACCATGTGCAAAACAATCAGGAAATCACATGAATTGAATGTGTCCTGCAGAAACTCCAAATGGTTCTTGCAGGATGGAGTTACATTCTACATAACAGATGTTTTGATTATTCTGCATTAAACTTCTATTCACTTGTGATTTCACACTGATTTTCCTGGTCATTTTGCATATGGACAGAATTTACCTCCAAATATTCATGGTTTAAATCTTTTGGGGATTTCCTTAATTCATTAAATCCATAATTCATAGAAAGAAGGACACTAATTGTTTAAGATAACAGAATTCTGTGTTGCGGATTGATCAACAATCTCACATATAACAAAAGTTGTCAGACAGAATGATGGTCACACTGAAAATCTGTTTCATAAAGGATGAATTTTCATGAAATTGCTATATACGTATACAATGAAACTTCTCCGAGCGGCCACCCCTGTATAGCGGCAACCCTTCTAAACGGCCAATTTTTCATGGCACGGATTTTTCGACTCGTAGACCTAATGTTAAAATAACCTGTATCAGCGGCCATCCGACCCCCTCTAAACGGCCACCGAGTGGGATCGCCCATTTCATTTTCCGGGAAATTCTACTCACTCCATGCTTTAATTGTAGCTTTTTTTTAAAAAATGTAGGAAAGCATGAAATAAAGTACTGTACTATTTTCTCTTTAGATAAGTTTTAAATTTTATTTTAAATAAGGAATATATGTCAGACTTGTTTATATTACGCATTATAGCAATTCTCTTATAATAGTAAATAAAACCCTTCAGAGCGGTCAAATATTCTCGGTACTGTGGGGTGGCTGCTCAGAGAGGTTTCACTGTATATAAATTTCTAACTTTGTTCTTGAAATGGGTTGAAAAAAACAAAAGTCAGTCATTTCATTTCACACCCTGAATGAAACTTGGCAATAAAAAAGAGAGAGAGCGAAAGTAAATTGGAAATATTTAGTTTACTTTCTGAAATCCTTTCTTAACGATCTTAAGAATTTGAGAGCTACGGTTTTGCTATAATAATAATAAGGTTAGGTTAGTGAAACACAATGTATTGAGAAACTGATGTTACGATTACTGCAATAGATTTTGCAATATTATTATTTGATTGGAACATCTTTGGCAGCCTAAAGCCAATCACTCAGTTGATTAAAAAAACAAAAACAAAACAAGGAGTGAATTAGTAAATGTATATAAATCTCCTAAAATCATGTGTATTTTTAAGATACAGTAAAACCCCGTTATTACGCTCGTCAAGGGACCGTGACCTACAAGCGTAATAAGCGGGATAGCGCTATAAACGGGGAATGATTTATATGATGGGGAAACATTTAGACACCATTTTACAGGAAAGATACTTGATTCTGAAATAGATATAGTGCAAATGTGAGCTTATTTCCTATTAAAAAAATCTTTGATTGTGGTTTGCCGTGTGTGTATGCTACTGTTATAAATTATGACATTTTCAATGCGGTTCAAGAAACTATTAACATCAATTGATATTCCACTAGGAGCAATACAAATATATTTTCGGAGCAGTTTTAGTGCACTGCCCGCTATTTCACGCGCCTTTTCTTGAATGATTGGGTCACTTAATGGCACTGATGCATCACGGGACTGATGAATCCATTCAATTAGAATTTCCTCGGCATCTTCACATTTTCCACACTACTTTTTTACGTTTGCAACCATCCTTCGCTGAATTGATAATTCCATTCTTATTTTTTATTATTGTTCTCAGACTGGATCAGGGAATTCTTAGATTCTGCGAAAACCTTCTGATTTAGTGTAGAATTCTCGTCGTACTTACGAAGAATTTGCAATTTTTCACTTATAGAAAGGGATTTCCGCTTCGACATTTTGCACTAACTTACTGTATCACAGACCCGCACTTCAAAGAGTTCAAAGATTCCCTCCTACCAGGGAAAGAAAAGATTCGTTACAGTGTTACATTTCTTTTCGATACAAAATTTCCGATATAAAAAAGCGCTACAAGCGGGATTTGAAGCGTTATAAGAGGGTAAAAGTATACAGAGTTATATAGAAAATTCCAGGGACCGCATGAAAGGAGCGTAAAGAACGGGATAGTGCTATAAGCGGGAGCGTAATAACAGGGTTTTACTGTATATACAGTGACATTTTATATTTAGCAATAGTGATATTTGTCTTCCTCTTTTTTTTTCTTTTTTTTTTTCCCCTACCTGTATTTTAAAAAAGTATATCAATCATTTTATTGTATGTTTTCACCCTTTAAATTATTTTCATTTATTTGGAATGTTATCTTTATTTTCTTAGCTTTCAATGCATGGCATCCCCAGAAGTATCTGGAAAAAGGTATAAAATTACTGTTAATCGAGTTCAAATCAAGGAAACCTGATGTTTGCAGCTAACCTCATGGACTCATGATATTGGGTGAACATATCTGCATTATTCCATTCACATTTTCATTTTTGTTGACTTCACTGGTAAACTGGTTGATACAGACAGTAGTGTGGAGGACCTATATGAACTATACATTTATACTACTATTAGTATAGATTTCAAGAATAAAAAAAATTACTTAAATTTTTTTTATTACATAGAAGTAATTTGCACTGAAGATTTGGTTTGGTTTGTAGTCACTTAAGCATTCTAGTTACATTTTTACAATTATTGAATTACCTTATTTTCTGATTGAGGTATCGTTGGTTTCCAAAAACATCCTTGGTTTTATAATAATTTTGTTGATTCATTTACCTGGAAAGTATTGGACTGTTTATGTGATTTGTGTATGTAGTCATTAAACTAGAAATATATATGTAATTATAATTAATGATACTTATGAGATATTTATTTTAACTATGATGATTCCAGAGGGATTTTAGAATTAATGCTGTTTGAATAAGTTTTGTGTTTTCATGTAAAAGATAGTCAAAGAGGATTTTTCCTACCCTTACAGGGCAAATGGAAATAAATTATTTCGAATTCTCCTGTGAGTTCTGTTTGTAGGACTGATTCACAGTTTGTTATGATTGTGTTTATTCCTAAAAAAAAAAAATCCAGACCCACTTTTTAAAAAAAAAAAAATCAGTATTTAAGTTAAAAAAAAACTGTTATTTAAATTAGTTACAAATTTTTCCCCTAGGTATGCCTTGTTGGTGATAGCATGGGTTCAATTCTTGCTTATGATGCTTTGTGTCGATCTACACAGTATGGCAGTAGCTTTGGGAGTGAAAACAGTATTGCTGAAGGAGACCCTCCTCCTAGTCCAGGGCTAGCCCCTAGGACCAATCCTTTAATTTCCATTAGTGATGGTAGTGGAACTGATGAAACAACATTAGATGATGCAAATGGAGGACCCAAACGGTATCATAAAAGCCTGTCACATCCTGGAGATTTCACTGATTATCATGAAACATCGGTTCATTCTCGCCACCTACAAGCTCCTGTTTCTCGACGTCGTAGTTCCAGTTCCAGTGATATAGCTCACCATTCCAAATTTGATTTTGAAATCAGTGACTTCTTCATGTTCGGAGCACCTCTTGGGCTTGTAATTGCCTTTAGAAAAATACATTCATGTGATGATAAAAACAGTGAGTAAATGCACAAATTTTACTTTTTGTATGAATAGGCAATTTTTTAATTGGTGTGTGTGTATTAAATTTGCTTGCATTATTTTTTTTTATTATTGTTGTTGTTTAATTTCAAGTCGAAATCTTTCATTTTCTGAAATTTAAAATTGTGTTGTAAAGTCTTGTAATCACTGTCTTCTGGGTGTTAAAATAATATTTTTATTTTGTGGTATCAATATTTCCTGGTATTATTTGTTGAGATCTATTTCTAAAGCTTGCAATATTCTGAAAAATTCTCTCTTTTTATAATTTTTCCTATTGTCTATTGTTTTAAATTTTTAAAATATGTTAAGAACAGATTTTCAGTAAAGTACTCTTAATTAAATTGATATAGAAATCTTTATCAAAATTTAACTGATTACAAGTTCCCTTTACAGTGATATAATATCCCATAATGATATACTAACATTTGCCATTTTTAGAATATGATACGGTGAAATGTAAAATATTAGTTAGTGACCTCTAGAATGTTAGTTTTTACTGTCACAAGAAATGTACCAGAAAGTAAAATACTAATCCCTTAGACATGCACTAATTAATAATTAACTATCAAAATCTTACTGTATGTTTATGGCTTCTAACAATAAGTGTATAAGAAAACCAATGTTGAAATTATTGTTTAAACAATTTGCATCTACTGCTCATCAAATTTACCATCTTAGTATTCCAGTTGATAGATGCAAGTGAATGGTCTATACTGGTTTAATTTTTAATAGTTAAATTAAGATCATTACTGTTCCTTACAATGAAATACAAAATTTGAAGTCATAATGATAGAAAAGCATTTCTACTATTGTATAAGATAAATAGCCTTCAGTTTTGTTGACTCATGAATTTTAGCAATATGTAAAAATATTTGGAAAACTTTTAACATGAAATTAATTAAATTAATTTGTGTGTGGGCTTCTGTCTTTAACGTAAAAACATTGCTGCATTTAGTCAAGGTGCTACAATATATTAAGCCATAGCTTTTTTCCTAGGGGTGGCTGCAGGTCTTCTTTTGTTCAGTTGTTGGCTTCAGCTATAGGTGCTTTTAGTTTGGCTGTTAAATGTGGCTGTTCCCTTCTTGGGCTGCTTAATTCTTCTTTTGATTGGTTATTGAATCTCTAAAACTGCTTTTCTTTGCAGGATCTGTTAGACTTTCATCTATCATGCTGCTACTCTGTTTAATCCAATTATCTGTATTGATGTGAAATCCCACTGTAGTTAATCTATTTCCTAGCAAAATGCGGCATATTTTAAAACCACTTAAACAAGTACCATCTGACTTATTACAGTTTCATTTCCTTGGTGGAAGCATATTATTTCCTGCACCATTGGACTTTCCTGCAGATCCTTTTACTGAAGATAAAGGAAAGAGAGAAATAAGCATAATGCGCTTGAACTTATTAACTGTAGCAATAATTTATTGAAAAACTTATATTTTTATTGTAACTTCTTTTTTCTTCTGAAAAGTCTTAATTTCATCACACTAAGCTGTAAGCCAGGCTTCTATCTGACTTTTATTAACTTCAATTAAAGTTGTTCAAAATCACTTTAATCTGATGTTAGATATGCTGTTCCAGATCATTTTTGTTCATATTTACAGGTAGATGTACACTGATGATTAGTATTATTAGCAATTTGAAGACTCTACTGAAACTTTATTTGGAAATTCTATAAATTCATGTGGAAATAATGTTGTTGTTATTAGCAGAACATTAATCCATACTGTGGACCCAGTGGTAAAGTGTTTTACTGCAGTCTTGAGGAGCCAAGTTCAATCCCCAACCTTGGCAGAAGTCCGGGATTTTTCCACACTGAATTCTCCTCCCAATGGGTCATAGGTTCACCTAGTCCTCTGTTAAATGGGTACCGGGTTTCTTTCTCAGGGATTAAAGGCGGGTGGGCATTGGCTGACCACCTGACATCAACTTAGTCCCATTAGTCACGAAACGCCTAAGCCTTACCTCTCGCGACCCCAAGGACCTACATAGGCCTGTAGTGGGAACTAACTTTTAACTTAATCCATACCAATTGATTTTAATGAAACTGACCTGGAGATATTAGTGCTACTTTTGCATTAGTAATTTTCCCATTTTTTTTTTTTTTAAGATATCTTATTACATCTTTTTCCGTCATTGAGCTGTGAAATTTTTCCCATCATACCATTATGTTCCAATTAGAATATCTAATAATAGATAAAGTTAAAGTGCAAATTTGCCCCAAGTCTGAAAAGCATTGTTAAAAACCTCAATAAAGAATATTTATTTTTAATTATGTGAATCTGATATCTTCAGTTATATCAGTGCTTGCTGACTTTATATATTTTTGGGACAAAAATTACAAGTTCTTCTACATACTTTATAACATAACATAATAAAAAAAAAAAAAAAAAAAGAATTGTCACATTTAGATGTTAATATATTTAACATCTTAACACTACATTAACGAAGAGAATGATTGAAGATCTTTTAGTATTAATCTTTATTCATATACATAATCCATAATCTTGCAAATAATTTTAGATACCATGTGCATTTTTTTTCCAAAATCATTTTATTTCCATATTTAGAGTTTATTCACAGGACATTTCATGTACAATCAACAAATTTGTAATGGTTCACATGCTACAGTACTTACTAATTCCTCTGTATTATGACTTTTTAATCTTGGGTTCTAGTAATGTATATGCAGCAATTATCTACTCATATCGTCTCTTCCAGAAATTCTCATTCAGTGATTGACTAGCTTTTCCAGTGCAGGTGTTCTGAAGCAGGGGTGGGAAAACTTTATTTGTGCAGGCCACAAAATGGCAAATTACCAGGACCATATTGCAAATCTTACGAAACAAAATTTGGGTGTATGTGTGTGTGTGTGTGTGTATAGGACAATTCAAAATGAAACATCATAACTTCAACACAGCATTTTGGAGGTCAGAAAGTTCACATGAACATGTCTAAACTGTTAAAGGAAGGAAGTTATCCTTTTGCAATCTTTAAAGAAAACAAATACATACCAATAAAGATAATTATAAGCCTTAATTCTGGTAAATACACAAGATATTAAATGTTCAGATTTAATGCCCACCCTCTACCGTCAAATATAATAATTGGAGAATAACCTGTAGTACATCAAGATTGTCTTTTTGGAGAGTGGTTCATATAATCTGTGTACAAATTTCAGTTGATAGGCAGTGATATTCCTGATGCACTAAGGATTTCAGATGCTTCACAAATCAAAATGATATTTCTTGTTTTCTCTTTCGTAGTGTTTTTATTGTTTCTTCTAAGCTCCCTTTCTTCAATGATTTGGACATATGTGGATATGGACTTTCTGATTTTTATGGTAATGATATTCAGAATAGTGTGTTGAAGTTATGATGTTTTATTCTGAATTATCCTGTATATATGTTCAGTATGTGAAGTGGAGAAAAAAGATATTGGGATGGTAGCTGGTGACATCCTTCAGCCAGGAAAAAAAAAAAAGTAGAATTTCATCACTTATCATTAATATGATAATTTCTGGGTTAGTTTTAGATTAATATGAAGTAGTTGGATGGTTTTAAAATTCTTCAAAAGTGATGTGGCATTTTACATGTGTTTATGGGAAATTATAAATGAATGATTATTTATATCTCTTCTGATTACTGATATCATAAAAAAATATTGTTTAGTTTGCAATATTAAGAAAAAATGCATTTACATATATTTGTACTGTTTTCAATTATTGCCAGTATTTACATTTTTTACTTTGCAGTTGGCCTTAAAATCATCTTATGGGCTTCCAGTGGCCCACAGGTCAGAGTTTATGCACTCCTGTTCTAAAACATCAGAAATCAGAGCTGTAAAAACTGGTGGTGCATCGCACCAGGACCCCCATCCCGTGTGGGTATTTTTTAAAAATTCAGAAAGAAGACTCGTTTCTATTTTTATAACACAGTTAAATAAAGATGAAATTGGGGAAAATGATAATATATCACTTATCGCATTAATTAAAACAGGCTTTCACTAAACTCACATGTGCAGCAGGAGGCACTAAGATAGAATTACAGCTTTGCTGGCTCTTAACAAAATCATTTAAAATAAAATGTGAAATACTCAAAATTGAATATTTCTGTCATAAAATCTTCCTTTCCTATCTTCCACATATGAACTTGTTCCCCTTAGGCATTCCCCTCCCTGCATGTCTCCGTGGTCTGTCCTGGGAATTCCTGTGTTTACAGCGATATTGAAAGTTCTGAGTTCTCTTTTATCTATATTGGTCTGTGTGTGTCAGTCTGCAGGAGTAGTAGTTGTAATAATAAGTTGCAACAAGCAGAGTTAAATTATCCTGTTCCCCTGATTGAAGTTTTCATGTATTTAACTGTATAAATACTGTTTATCATAAGTAACCATGTCACTGTAAATTGATATGGACAGAAAAAGAGTTTATCCAAGTGGTGCAGCAAAACGTAAAAGGACTTTAGAGAAAAATGAACAAACAGGAAAGTCAGTATGAGAGGTCCCCAAAATCATGACTTGCATTAGAGCCCCCAACTTTTTTGTTACAGCACTGGTGGGAATGCAAAGTGTATAAACATATAGTATAACAACATCCATAAATTAATTTAATTTTTAGAGGATCCTACAAATTTAGCTAATTATAGAGTACTTTTTATTAAGTTTTTGCCCATATTATATATTCCTACTTCAAAAATTTTGAAGCTGTTAATTATTCAAGGCCATCGGCAGGTTTCTTAAATGCTTTTAGTAAATTCTACTGTTACCAAAAGTTTTAAAATGCCATTAAACTTTTTCATTTAATTTTATAATCAACTTAAATTTTGCTAGAATTAAGCAAACTCCTTTATTAAACATTTCCAGTATAAGCAAAGTGTTTAGCAGGTTTTGTTATTGAAATTTGTATTCTCTTCATTCAGTATTTTTTTCAGAATTACAGTTAGCATGAATCATTGTTGTTTATTGTGCTTCTATTTTGAATGATTAAAAGTTACATTGTTCTGCATGATTTTTTTTTTATTTATCACTATGAAATGCTGCTAACACATCGGCAGAGCCGGTGATTGCATGAGCTTTGTTTTGCATGAAAGATATTTCATATTATTTGATGTAGAACGATGTCACACCAAGTATGGTTATGGTTCCTCTGCAGCCCCTCCTCCACGCCCGGCCTGCACCCAAGTATACAATCTCTTCCATCCAACGGATCCATTGGCATCCCGTATTGAACCACTTCTCAGTGCAATATTCTCTGTGGTGCAACCAGTTAATGTGGCTCGCTATGCGAAATATCCTTTAGGAGACGGTCAGTCTTATTACCTCGGTAAGCTATATCTTTTATTATTAAGATCACACAAACAATAAAGAAAATTAAAGCAAATAATATACCTTTCAGTCTAATCTTATTCTATCGCTAATGTGTAAATTCCGTTATTAAGAAAAGAAGAAATAAATTGGGTTCATTTACATTACAATGTTTTCACAGAAAATAAAGGAATCAACTGCAAATTGGGTCACCTTTAATGAGGATTAAAGCCTCCCTAGCACTGATATATGTGCTTCTATTAGTGGATGATTCTCTGTCAGTAAAAAATAATATTCCAACATTGAAATTGAAAATTATTGCTTTATATTATCTAGTATAGTTATATTTTATAATATTTTATGTATTAGTTTTACCTACTACTAAACTGCACCATGTACAATCGTTATTTAGAACTCACTCATCCTCATCCATACTTTGTTGGGTTGGGGCTTCCGTTGAACAAAATTGGCGTGAAAGATGTCGGCAGATATTGCAGCCATCTTGTCATTCCTCTACTGCATTGGTCCACGGCTCCTTATTCCTCATTCAAAGCAACCCTTAGGATTTCACTCAGCCACCACTCAAGGGCTCACCTGGTAGGAGTCTGGTCTCCTTCCTTTTAATATCTTAGGAAAGATACTGAGATGTCAATTTAATTATTCCCATTTGCCATCCTCAGAAAGCCATTAAGGAATGGTCTCAGACCTGAAAGGAAAGTTGAAGACAAACACAGGAAAGGGAATAGATATCCATGCCAACACCGGAATTTGAATTCAGATTCTGACACATGTGCCTCACGAAAGGATGCTGCTTTGACTATAAGACTATGCTGGAATGGCACTATTTAGAAATAAAATTTAAAAATGAAGAAGCCTTAATGTAAAGGAATTAAAGGTCATCATGTATTTCAACTTCAGGAAATAGTTGCCTGAGTCTTCAGGGAAAGAAAAAAAAAAAAGAGAAAGAATACATGGAAAAAAATAGAGAGAAAAGGTTTTTGCGGTATTATCAAGCTTGGATATAAAAGGGAGATAATAATAACATCATTGCTGTTACTTAAACCAGAGCTGGCAAATGAAATAATAAATAATTCATTATGTTTTCATTTCAGGCAAAAAAGTGATTTTGTTTTTCCTTAAGTTTCTGATTACTCTAAAATCTAAATTTCGTATTCTGTTACTGTTAAAGTTATAATGAAATAATTAGACGTAAAATAAGACAGGCTATTATTTATTTATTTATTTATTTATTTATTTATTTATTTATTTATTTATTTATTATAAATATTTTACTTAATGTACAACTGTACATTAAATATATTTATGTTACAATATATATTTATATTTGTAAATTAAAAATAATTTATTATTATTATTATAAATAGGTAAATAAATTTCCTAATTCATGTTTAAGAGATTATGCCTCTACTTAAAAATGCTTGTTTACAGTTAAGTAAATTGATGTGATTGGGGTGGGGGGGCAGCAAACAAAAACATTATATAAAACAATTAATTAATTATTAATGTAATTATTGCAATAATTTTACTATAACTCATGATTATAGTAATACTGATTCATGAGTAATTTATTGAAATTGTTATTTTATCTTATCTTTTTCCATTTTTATTACGTTTTCTATTACTATTATTTAGAAAGTTTCGTAATGTTTTTCATTATGTTAATCAGAAATCATTCTGTTACATTACATGCAATGTTTTCCAGCACTGACTTAAACATATTTTTTTTTCTTGTTTTGCAGAGCACATGTCTGCTTAAAGACCACTTGTTGATAAAATTCTATATTCTGAAACAATTTATTAATATAATTCAAATTTTTATCCAGTTGTTACTAAATTTGGGATCCTTCTAAAGGATATGTACTTCTAGTATATACCAATAGGTGAACAACAATTTAAAATATCAGCCAAATTGAATCAAATTAGGTTTGTAATCAATCCTCTCTGGTTAAAAATTGGATAAGAGGAAAAGCTATATATATTTTCAGAAAACATTGGGCCCATCCTTAGCGGAGTCCTCAAAAGCTGTAAAATACTTACCTAAAACAAAAATAATTTATTAGCGGCATTTTGTTACAACTCATTCACAAGGGATATATTAAAAGAATAGAACCCAATTTCCTTATCTCAAGACACAGCTATTTCCCTTGTTATAGGGATTTTGGGCATCTTAGAGGAAAAAAATCCCTAAAGAATGTATATTTCGTTAATAAATGAGCAGATATCATAAGACTCTAACCAAGACAAGCAAGTGCTACAAGCTGACCTCATAAATGCTGAGCAAAGCAACCAGTCTCTGCATGTATGGTTTGACATTGTCTGCAGCATCAGGGAAGTTTTGCAAGGCATCTATTGCTTCGGCTACCTTTGACTGTTCACCACAGGCATCTGCAGCTGCATTGGAGCCTAGAACGTCACTCATGCAGGAACGAATGCCATGACATTGTTTTTTCAAGAAATCCTGCTTCTGTCTGCAGCACCATGATGGTCGCATCCATGTCTGGCAGTGCTGCGGCAAAAGACTGAGTGATTCCTGCATTATGCATTGCCATACTGGTCCAGCACCTGGCGTTAAGGTAAGGGGTACCATTGGATTCCAGCCCCGCTCACACCTAATACTCATTCCTGGTACACTGTATAGCCACTATTACATCTCTGAGGTGTTGGAGCCTGTTGTTGTCCGTCATCTTTAGTGCCTGCCCGAGGCCACTTACCAACAGGACGTTCAACTGCACGTTCATGCAACGTCCAATAATTCCTGGATGGCCATCATGTTCAACTTCTTCTGGATCTGTCGTCTATTGAACACATCTGGTCCATGATTGCACAACGACTGGCACACCAAGACCACCTGTAGCTACAGTAGATGAACTTTGGCACTGTGTCAAAACCTCATGGACTGACATACCCCAACCACATATCCAACATCTCTTCCTCTCTATGCCGGCTGTGTAGCAGACATTATTGCTGCCCATGGTGGCTACACGAGATACTGATTTCTTTAGGTTCTGCAAGTCACCCTGAGCTGGAATTGTGATCATTTCACCCTTGTACCATAAGTTATCTGTAAAATAAATATGGCTTTGATAGCTATTGTCTTTCTTAGTGTTGCACTTTTAATGGCCAGCATTATAATTAGCACCAAGGAAGTTAGTTTTCTTCTTTTTGTCACTTTAAACCTACTTGAGATCTCTAGATTATAACAAAATACATATATACATACTTTTTTGATGTGAAGACATCAAAAAACATGACAGGGAGGGCTCACTATAGAAATTAGAACCAATAAATTTGAATGTTGATGATATCTGTGCATGATTAACAGTTACTTTCATAATCATTTTGCAGATTACTTCCTACAAGTCACCTCAAGTGTGTGTGTTGGGGAGGGGGGTGCAGGTTACTTGTATTTCCAGATCCTTCTGGGTTTCTGGAACAAATTCCAGCAGATAGCAGCTTAGCACACACTCTTCAGGGAAAAGTTTTCTCAGATTAGTCTGAGGAATCACTAGATCAAACGATGCACGGCTCAACAAAGACTTTGAAATATATTTTTCTTTTTTGTGATGAAGCATACAAACAGAAGCACTACAATAGCTGTTCGAGATCCACATAAGAATATAGTTAGGATTTGAGTGAGTAAATCTTGTTAGATCTACAAATTAATACTATTCATAAAACAGCTCACATACTAGAATTTGCAGTTCTGACTATACCAATCATGATTGCATACTGTGAGTTGCGTGATACTTTCTACTCTACTGTCAAAGATCTACCAGAGGGTAAACATTGATTCACACTAATTCTGAAGGTTGAAGATAAAGAAGTCTTGCCAAGTTTGTCAGATACATGAAATGCCTCAACTACATTATTGAGCATCTTCCATAACATAAAGTGTGTATAAATAGATTAAAAGAAAGGACTATACACACGAAGCATGATTAAAAAATACATATAAGCAACTTCAGTACATGTTACAAGGCATAATTCAATCCTCCTCATCAGATGATAATAAATAGAAATAGAAAAAATTAGGCATTATTTGAAATACAAATTTTCGAAATAACAATCTTCAAACGTAACAATAACAAAGCATATATTAAAGCCTTCAACAAAACTTATGCATACTAACATCAATATTAACAGTCAAAGAAACAAATAATCACAAGTGTTATTAACAATAATGAATGTCATAATGTAAGGCATTGTTAATTGATACATCCGTGTTATAACATTTTTTAGCTCTAATCAATAACACTGGTCTACATCAATTTTGCTAACTTTAAGATAATAACTGATTGTTATTAATTGAGGGTGCTGAATCCAAAAATCATATCCATTTTGCACAATCACGTCAGAATTTTTCACAAATGAAGACTAATACAGGAATCTGCAAAAAAGAATATATTTAAGTAGTGTGTACTGAACCGATCATTAAGCACCATCCAGCTATAATACTACAGTTTGATGTATTGTTGCATGTATTTTAAATATAGAAACTGAATATGTTTTTTTCTCCCTCAGATTCCTGTGAAAAATGGCTGCTATTCGTCGAAAGTGTAAAAATGACCCAAACATATTTTGCTACATTTGTGGCTGTTTTACAACACCTAAACAAAGGACAAATATATCAGACTTTGTATCCAAAGCTTATTATGCTTATTTTGGAGTTAAACTCGGTGACCAAGACAAATGCTGGGCACCTCATAAAGTGTGCAGAACATGTATTTTGTGAAAAATTGTGACGTGATGGACAATTTATGACTGCATATTCGTAATCAGCAACCTCAAATTATATAAAATCAGTTAAAACATCGTAGTCAGCAGAAAAAAAAAATTCCTATGTAGACCAGTGTAATGATTCATAAAGTTTCCTTAGATATTGGTCCGTAACAGTCCCGTAAATGATTGGTCTTTCCACCAATAAATGATGGCTTGTTTTACTATGATGCAGAGCCGTTAAATATTGTTCATTTCTTTGCTTGATTGCTCTCGCATGCTCCGTCATGCGAATTTTCACCCTTCTTTTTGTCTCTCCAGTATATCTACAACCCTCATCCCCTTGTTCACACTCGATTTCATAAACAACACTGGCCTTATTTAAAGTCTTGGCATCGTAATTTAATTCTTTACTTCCCTGATTCAATGTATTTTTCAGAGTATTACTAGCCTTTTGGGCAATTTTAATATCCACAGTATTCAGAATTGGAGATAACTTACTTCTTAAACCTTCCTCATAAGGAATATGGAGAAAAGAAAAAATGCAAATAAGGATGTTAATAAAGAGGTGGTTGATAATAATAATAAGAATACTATTAGATATATAACTATTGGCATATATATATACTGATGCAAACGTGGCATCAATTGACAGATGAGATTTGGATGCACAGAAATCCGGGAACTGGACCACAAATTCACGTGACTGCACAAGATGACAGAACCTCTACCATCTGGCAGTGACCAATCACACAGCAACATCCATGGTGTTAACACAACAGTGGAGCACTTTCAAGGTCAGGCTTTGTCGACATTGTCTGCTTAACAGAGGACTGGTCACTTGCTGTGAATTTCTTTGCCCCTCAACCATTGACCTTTCCTCCTCAACCTCAGGCTGCAATGAGATCTTGAACACAGATATTGGCATGCTGAGTGGCAACACAAAAATCAATTAATGATTCAACTTGATGCAACATGATGGTTGCATATGCGTTTGAAGACATTGTGGTGAATGTCAGCTTGCAGTGTGCATTTTGGAGTGCCACATTGGCCCAACACCAAATGTCATGGTCTGGGATGCCATTGGATTCAAGTTGCAGTATTGCCTTATTTGAATTCCAGGAACTCTCAATAGCCAGCAATACATCAGGAGGCAGTGGTGATACCCTTATCCTGGCGCTGTATTCCAGCAGGACAACGCTCAACCCACATCCAAGGCATCGTCCATACATAACAGATACTGCTTCTTCCCTGGCCTGCATGCTTGCTTGATGTGTCACTAATAATTAAGCATGTCTTGGGCATGGTAGGTAAGCAACTGGCCGGTTAAGCACCCCCACCGTCCACCACAAATGAACTCTGGACTCGCAAAGAAGCAGAGTGGCAGGCTATTCCCAGGACTATATCAAAAACCTCTTCCGTTCAATGTCACGCCGTGTAGAATCTGTTATTGCTGCTCGAGGTGGCTTTACATGATATTGAATTTTGAAGCAACGAAATCTTGTCTAGCTCTGCAAATGTAATCAGTTATCTACTGCAACATGAATAATCTGTGACATAAATTTCATTTGAATAACTTGATTCTTTCTTGGTGTTTTAGTTTTTATAAACAGTAGTGTGTATACTTAATTATAATTAAGTATTTATTTAAGCAACCTTCTCTCATTAATTATATAATTAATTGGAATTAATGAGAAAAATAATCTGCTACCAGTTGTTTTCAAAATAAGAACATTTTTTGATTTCTTTATTTTCTTTTTTTAATATAGGTCTAATTTTTTGTAAAAATTACAAATTATGGGTAATAAGAAATACATTACACTTTTATATTTTCAGTGGAGTATGTTCAAAGCAATGCCCATATTTTTACTGAATACTCCATGGGAGGAGCTGGAATTACAGGTGGCCGTCGAATGTCTGAAGCTAGTATTCAAAGCACTATGTCAGGCATGGTGGAAAGTGTTCCACTGCAGGCAATTACATCACGTAAGTAGAAGTTGACTTTATCACACTAATATAAAATATTAATTTATTATTAAAAGAAAATATTAATTTATATTTCATTGGACAACTTACCTAAAGCATAAGCATTATTAGAAGTTAGATTTCCATTAAAATTTTTCTCATTATTTGTTATTGCCATTAATTTATCTGATCAAACAATTAAATCTCACATAGTTGCCTCATATATCTTTCAAACATTTTAATCCTGTCGCAAACCTTCAGCAGACATCTCCTGGTATCCTAGTATTTCTGCTGACCCATTTCTTAGTTCTACTTTTAATCATAACAATTTCCTCTAATTTTTCTTTTATTTTGTGTATGTTATTAAATAGTTGATTACAAAGTTCCTTTACCCTTGGCAGCATAACAGAGTATTGTTTATTATTTTAAGGACGCTGACAAATGAAAGATTAAAAAATTTTAACACATTAAAAATGGCTACGGGACTGGTTTCACCTTTTCAACAGGGCATTTTCAACTGGTGAATTACATAAAAATAATCAAGTTTTAAATACAATCTGAAGCCAATAAAATTTGATTAAAACATAAAACGTGGAAATGGACCAATGGAATTTAGATTGTAGTAACCAATGGCAAGCTGCATTGGGGTTCATAAAACTCATCATGGAGTCGGATCTAGTAATGAGGCTCCATTGAGGATCAGGAAACTCATCATGGAGATGGGTCTGGGACTGAGGATCTGTGGCGTTTGCTGATGTGAAAATCTTGATTGTTGCAACCAATGGTGAGGCTGTATTGAAGATCAATATGATCATGGAACTGGTCTGGTGATGAGGCTGCAGTGAGGATCGGGAAGCTCATCAAAGAGATGAGTCTGATAATGTGAATCTGTGATGTAAATTGAATTGAAAAAACAAACAAACAGATAGGGAGTTAATGTAGTATTTTAATGAATTTATTAAAACCATAGTCAGATATCTCAACTGTATCTTGTTTAAAAAGAATAAACTCAATGAAAAATTATGGAATTTGGGAAACTTCATTACTATTGAATATCCTTCAAAAGTGAAGTTCTTAAAAAAAAAAAAAAGTTAAAAATAGAAAAGATAAAGTACAAAGGTTTATTTGTAATACTTTCTTAATGAAAAAAAGTAATCTTGTAATTATCTTCATTATAATAGTTATTATTTAGCAAAATTTAGGGGTGCAATTAATGAGAATGGGCTGCCAAGGGGATACTTAGTTGCAAAAAGATTAAGAACCACTCAACCACATGAATGTTGAAATTTTCAATATGTAAATTACCTTATCCTAAGTCAAACTTAATAACACGAGCCAGTTAATAACTGTCTTCTTGAGCCTGTTGTACTTCTCTCATTATCATTCTGAAAGAGCTTAGCCTTTTTAACACTATCTAATAGTCCAAGCTGTTAAGGGTGTCAGTACTACCATTTCTATAGTGTTTGAAAAGATGAAGTTAATGCTTGTAGTTAATATTTTTGGGAAGTTCAGTTTGGCCTCATAATATATTAAATTCAATTCTCATAGGCTTATTTTTTAAAGTATCCCTATTTCCAGACACTTCAGTGCTTCCAATGATGCAGCTGAGATTTTGATTAGTGTAAACTTTTGGACTAAAACAACATGACTCCCAACATCCAAGCAGGGAAAAAAAAGAAAAACATAATTTTCAAACCTTAGATACACCAGGACTAACTTAATGAATCTAGCTTCATTGCTGAATAGAACTTGGCTTCGTTTTTCTCACTGGTGTTCATAATCTCAGCTGCACCCAAGACTCCCCATTGCAAGATATCTCATATCCAAATCTTCTGAAGGTTATATGATGAGAACAGACAAATATATTATGGTTCATGAATGTTTGATCGTCTCCTCAGTTTTTCAGAACAACTAATTTAGTATGTAATATCCTCCAACTAGTTTAACTTCAATCACGATCAGATTTTTCTCTAAAAATAGTCTTCCAAGGAGTTCCTTTTTTATAGACATTGTCAGCCAATTTTCCCGAGTAATCATTATCAAATGAAAAGGTTTCAATTTATGAGATTAACTTTCTTTCTTAGGGTTGGTTAGTTTCCATAATGCTCTTGTCTTTCAATTTTGCTTTAACTTCTATACTTCATTCACAATATCTTTCATTTCCATTTTATTTTTAAACATTTGCATGATTTTCTGTTGTTGTTTTTTTACCAGCCTCATGAGACTAATTTCAAGGTCTTTACGGTCAGATTTATTTGGATGACTATTTCTAAATCTAAGATTGAAGCTATGTACAGGGTGGCCAGGAAGTTCCCATACACCCTATTATGTTATTATATTAAGGGGTATGGGAACTTCCTGGCCACCCTTATTACAAATACTATCAGTAAATAACTGTTGATAGTGAATCTCTTAAAAATGCCTTTATTCTTATCACGAATGACATTTAGATTGAGACTAAAACAAAATCCAGATGTAAACAGATGAATTTCTCTCTTGTTGAGTCCAGACGCACTTTCTGATGATGGTAGCCTACGTTACAAATGCTTTAAGAATGCGGAGATGATAACTTGTTTTCTGTTAGCTTTTGATCTTTAAAGACAAATCTTTAAGGAATTAAAAACTTTTAAGATTTGAAGTAAAGAAACTACGGGAAGCAATTTCTTGGAAGAAAAAGTGGTTTGTATATGTATTGGATGCATCCTACCAAGAGTCAGACTTT
The DNA here is from genome assembly GCA_023159025.1 of Thereuonema tuberculata. Taxonomy (NCBI): domain Eukaryota; kingdom Metazoa; phylum Arthropoda; class Chilopoda; order Scutigeromorpha; family Scutigeridae; genus Thereuonema; species Thereuonema tuberculata. The sequence goes on along the minus strand of JAFIDM010011230.1, from coordinate 11,966 downwards.
CCCATACAGATATATTCAAATGATATACAGGTCATTTACTATATAAATACAAGCATCATAATCTCAATATGTACAACAATAATCCTTAATAGCATAATAGGGGGTACGGGAACTTCCTGGCCTCCCTGTGTAACAAACTAAGTAACATATAACTAAAGAAGTTAATGCACCATCTCAGCTACATATCTTTTAGTGATGCTGTGCCAATTGAATATAATAAAGAAATTGCTAGTTGTGCTTCATTCCCAACCAGAACTTTGAATGATTAGTTGATCATGATTTTCCAGTAAAAGATCAAAATAATGATAAGTTGATTGTCATAGTGAGAGATCATAGTAATGATAATAAAGAGATAAAAATATTATTATTTTAAGATTCTTTTATCTATTATGTTTTCAGTGAAGGAGTTTGCTTTCCTGTAAAGACTGTTATAGTGTGTAGCTATTCTGGTGACTGGATTATTATGCATTTGTTTCAGTGATTTTTCCTTTGCAATTGGTTCACCATCATTCAGTCATTTATGTTCATTTGTATTCTATTGTTTGTGTTTTTTTTCCTAGAGTTTACCGATTGAACAGACTCAAATATAAATATATCTGATATATATTATTTCATTTATGTTCCATTATAAGTTAATGTAAGTTAATGACAGAAATGAAAGCAATGAAGAAGCAATTTAATAGTGAAATTAAGAATAGTATTGAATGTAGTTTGGGAATTTCATAAGTTGGTTAGTTGGCTTTTGAGGAATTTATATTTATTGTTTGTATATGTTAATTTTTTTTTATATAGTGACTCAGAGATGGTGGGGTTCAAAACGTTTAGATTATGCACTTTATTGTCCAGAAGGCCTTGCCAATTTTCCTACAAATGCATTACCTCACCTTTTCCATGCCAGTTACTGGGAGTCATGTGATGTTATAGCTTTTATTCTCCGTCAGGTATTCCATTATTCACTAATTAAACAAATGGTACAACATTTGTAATCACTAGATTTCTTTTAGAGGATTTCTTTTTTCTTTTATTTTTGGACAAAAATCATTAACTATTTTTATAGTTTATTATTTTTAAATTTTTACCCAAATTTTTAATAACCTAGTTAGTTTTCAGATTACTAATGATTGCTATGAAGATTTCTTTCTTTCTTTTTTAATGTTCTTTCCTGCATGTATTACAGTTGGTTCGATCAGAAACTTTAGCATCTCATGGAATTGAAGAAAAAGAACTACCAACATTTAGTCCTGCACAGCCACGTGAGAAGTGGATCAAAAAACGGACTTCTGTTAAAATTAAGGTATTTAATTCTGTCTCCATATTTTCTTATTGTGAAATTCCGATAATAATTGAAGTGTATTTTTCCGAAACCCACTCATTCATGATCTCACTATCTGAGATAAGTTCCTAAAAAAAGGATCTTGACATTATGTTTTTGGAAAAGATCACAGGGTAACTTATAGATCAACATTTCTTAATGGGTATTTCCATGTTCAGTAAATCAATATTGTTCTGGATTACACTATTTATATTTTTAGAAAGAACAGCCTTCAAAAAATGTAGCTTTTTGATTAAATGGGTTTGGGGCTTTTCAATTTTTAATGGGAAATTGAAAGATACAGATTAATTAAAATAAGAATTGTTGTACTTCTGATTTTGATTGATAAAATGCCATCTTTGACTTCAAGAACAACACAAAAAATTATTATTATCAGGCTTTTTGTTCTTTTCTGTTTCTTAAATACATTTTAAGAAACAACTTTTAACGTTTTTAAAGTTAAAATCTTCCTCTGAATCAGAAATTTCAGGAAGAATGTGAATATGTATTTTGTTATTTTATATATATTAGTTTTACATTACAAGTAACTTTGACATATATTTGAATAGCTTGCAAAAGTGGAGATATGTGATGGTGTGTTTCCATTTAAATTTCGTATCTTTTTCTTTTCTAGAATGTCAATGCCAATCATCGAGCTAATGATGTTATAGTGCGAGAAGGAGTTCCACAGGTTCTTTCAGCTCGTTTTATGTATGGTCCACTTGATATGGTTGCCCTTACCGGAGAAAAGGTGTTTAATTGCATATTATGAATTTTGATAGTAAAGTAAAATAAATCTATGTTTATCATATAGAAGTAATTAATATGACAATAAATGATTTATTCAATTATCTATATTTTTGTTATTATATGCTGAAGCACTGAGTTTTATTTTTTATTTTTGTTTCGATCTGACTTTTTAAGTATTCAGCAATAAAGAGAAGACTTCTCTCTTCCAAACTGCGTTTTTGACCAATTGTGACCTATTATTTTCCTAATGTCTTTATATCATCACTTCAGCAATCATAATTGCATATGGTCTTCAATTACTTTTCAGCTAATTTTATACATATATATATATATATATATATATATATAAAAGGGTGGTCCTTATTTTTAAGTTTTGGAAAATTGGACTATTCAATACGAATATGTTTCATTATGAAAAAAAATTTTTGGTAAAATTTGGTTAGTTTTGATATTTAAGGATCTCTACCATGATCTGAAAAATTGCAATATGTCACAATGCTAAGCATAAGAGCACTCACTGTTGAAATAGTTTCAATGTTGTAATTAGCTAAATTTAATGGTGATGTAAAGTAATTGCACTGTACTATACAGGATTCTAACATCTGTGGAACGTTAGTTGGATTTGTTGCTGCAGTTGATTTCCCCTTCATTATTAAAACTAAAATGTTAATATTACTTAATTCTATAATTTGATATGATGATTAAATTTCAATTAAAAATATAACATATAGGAGTATTATTAGTTAATACTTGAGAAATTAAATTTTCAAAGCTGAGCAGAATTTTTTTAAACCCACTCGGTGTATGGGAATGATTGGATGTGAGTGTTTTGCCTGTATTCGTTAGCTTTGTGCAGTGTCAGTATCATGGCTAATGAGGTATAATTGAGGCGTGATTATTGCTAGTTGAAAACTTAATCGAGTACTTCACTCAGTTAACATGAAATATCTTTGACTGGTGCAATTTTTGAAGCCCTGATTAGGTCTAAGAACAAAACTAATATTAGATTTAAAAAAAACAAAAAAAAACACTAATTGAAAGTTGGATTCTTCAACCTTGCTAGGGATTTGTACAAATTGAGTTGACATATGTTTTGCAAATTTCACTTACATTTAAAGAGAACGGAACATTATGATCCACCCTATACAAAAGTAAAACTATAAATATGAGCTTTAGAACATTTTCTGTATATTTTTTTCCCTCTAAATCTTACAACCTTTAAATGAGAAATATTCTTTTTAGGACATAAATATATACATATCAGCAAATCAGTTTAAAATTTTAAAAGAATTGAATTTTGTTTCAGTTTTGTATTATTAGCGTTAAATGAATATTCAGGGTGCACAGGAAAGTTTTAAGTCACCCAAATAAATTTTTGAACGAAGATAGTCAGAGTTAGGGAAGTTAGATATTGGTATGGAAAAGCAACCATGCTCTTATCAGACGAGACTTATGGCAGTGCTCTTAATGACAAAATGTGGAAGTTAGTAACCCTATCTCGGAAACTATGAAAGATACGGAAAAAATAGATAAATGAGAAAGTTATGGAGCATCACTACCGAATTAGTAGAAAATGACATTTTACAGAAAAGAATCGAGCAAATAGAAGGCAGTAGATGTCGCAAGCCTATGCCTTTGTGGGCCGTATGCAAATGATGACTGTAATGTGAAGCCACTCATGCAGATAAAACTCATGCTTTGCAGTCTACAAAGAATCGTCGACTATTGAATATTCTGTTAATGACTACATAGTATCTTGTAAACAAAAGATCACAGCAGGTTATTTGAATGAAGAGTATTGTGAGATGGAACTGCTGTACAGTGAAGTCTAGGAGCTCTAGGGAAGCTGTTCGGCAATACTGCTTTTCCATTAAATGACATTCCAAAAACTTAGTGTCTCCCGCCTTCTATTTGCGTGATTTTTTTCTGTAAAATGTCATTTCCTACTAATTCGGTGATGCTCTACAACTTTCTCCTTATTTTTTTCTGCATCTCTCATAGTTTCTGAGATAAGGTTACTAACTTCCACATTTTGCCACTAGGGGTGCTGCCATCAGTCTCATCTAATATCACATGCTCGCTTTCCTATACCAATACCTAACTTCCCTAACTCTAGCTATCTTCGTTTTAAAGTTATTTGGGTGACTTAGGACTTTCCTGTGAACCCTACACATCACACAAAACAATAGATCAATAACAACAATACATCATACAATTTATCTATATTCACTGTAATTGCACTGTATTATGTTCATCTTGTAACATTGTAGCATAGAAATTACCAACTGCAAATTTTAAATGCTTAGTACTGTATTATCTTGTATTTTGCTTAAAATAAAGAAAAGAAATATTTTTGCTTAATGTCTCAAACTTTGGTAGCGACATCTAAATTTCATCTAAATTTTGCCAAATTTTGGAAATATTACTTTTTTCATTATTAGAAGAAGTTAGGCAGGTGCCCCTATGCAAACTACAACTTTCTCATTCCTTTCTGATTGTCCTAGTTGACCATTTCAGTGATTTCTTCTCCCATGGTGGTTAATCGCTTTATATGACTTAAAACACTTACATAAATGTCTCAAATCTTCTTGATTTCACTCTCAATTTTTTATTATGTTTAATCAATCTTGTGATTTCTCTTTGATCTTGAACCATCCTGACATCTGTACCATTGCTGCAATGCTGATAACTACCTATCATGATTAATTGGAATTCTCCTCCCAGCTTAGTTTCATGTTATCATGATATTCTGTGAGTTCTTTAACATCCTGCTTTGGAACAAAATGTCTGTTATTATAAATATATAGGCCTTATAGACCAAATCACTATTACAACCTCTGATGATCTTTGTGTTTTGCAACATTTCTCCAACTGTGCTCATCATGTTCATAAAAAGAAAAAAGACTTTCTTTCTTTATAGTAATAAAAGCTAAAATATAGTTTGGAAAAGCTACAAAATAAATATGAAGCAGGTTTTATTTTTACCGTAGTATTATGACTCACCTTTAGTGTACTGTATTTTAAATGTAATGAACTATTAATTAATTGAAAATAATTAATAGATTATGTCATAGATTCCTAAAACATTTTTAGAAATCATATAAATGTTCATATAAATGCAATTTTTTCCTGTAGGTGGATATTTACATCATGACAGAATCTTCAGGTGAATGGATTTTGTTAAATACTGAACTGACAGATAAAAATGGTCGCATAACCTATACAGTTCCACCTGAGAAGGCTTTAGGTTTTGGGATGTATCCAGTGAAAGCTGTAGTTAGGTTAGTATTTGTATCCATTGTATGATTTTGGTTATTGATTTAATAATGTTACACGATCTAATTAATGTTATTGATTAAATGTTGTCAGAAAACTGTATAAAACCTTACTAGATACATTACTGTAATTCGAAGCCTACTTCTTTGTCTTCTTACATACAGCAATAGTTCAAGAAGCCATGTGCTTCTCTTCCTCAGGCTTAGGTTTACACTAATTTCTCCTCTAATAATTTATATTCCTAGTAAACAATATTGGTATCAATATTATTGATATCAGTAAAGTGACATAGGAATTTGAGAGGATTAAATTGGATTAGAAATAATGGAGCTGTTGGTCAGCAGACAGTGCATATGAACTGAATTACATCTTCATCTTCATGAGGTTTATCATCTGTTAATGTCTTAATTATCTGTGGTTCATGAAATGTTTTTACAGAATGAGCTCAGATTTCTGATAGAAATATATTTTATTTTCAACAACTTACATTTTGGGGATTACATTATTGACTAATGTAAGTTTATTATTGATTAATGAAATAATTATTTGAATTTTAAAAATTATTTTCCATACATACTAAATGTGAAATAATTCTTTAATCTGTTGTTTTAGTCGTCATAATTTTAAAATTGTCTTTTTATTTTTTTTAGAGGTGATCATACTTCAGTGGACTTTTACTTAGCTGTGGTTCCTCCTTGCACAGAGTGCGTCGTTTTCAGCATTGATGGATCATTCACTGCCAGTGTTTCTGTAACTGGAAGAGACCCTAAAGTTAGAGCAGGAGCAGTAGATGTTGTGAGGTAGCCTATAATTCAATAAATAAGCTTCACTTGTCAATTGACTTAACCCTTTCTTACTCTGAACTAATTGTTATAGCTACACACAGAAAAAAAAGACAAAGAATTCTTTTTATTTCAAGCAATTAACAAGCTTTGTATTTTCTATATTTCAAAATTAATTGTGCATTTTTACCTTAGTTTGGAAATATGTTATTAACTTCTTCTTTTTTTTTTAATATGTAAACAACTGACGTTTTAGCATTAATAAAAATGAAACTAAGAAATATTACATTTTAATATATTCTGAAGCTTGTAGATATTTACATTCAGATAAAGTTAGTCAGAAGGCTGTTAAGCAGTGTAAAGTCAAAGTAAATGCTGTGATGTTGTAGCAATTTTACAATGCCATTATCTGTATTATTTGTAAGATTGTTGAAAGATTTATGAAAAATTTCATCTTCATTCAATTCTTCTTAAAAAAGGAGATTTAAAAAATTTATTTCAATTCTCAAAAAGCACCTGAAATTTTTAAGCTGAGTTTAAAAGTTTTATTACTTTACAATTTTAATCTTCTTTTTGAAAAAAAAAAAGAAAGTTTTTTTCATAAAAATAGAAAACCAACATATTTTGGTAAAGGGCATAAATATACTTTCAGTAACTTTGTAAAGTTTTTTTATCTTGTAACTTTAAAAAAGATCATGGTCATTTTAAAGTGAGCTTCACGGTTATGGCGACAGTTTTCCTTTAAGTATTTGTTCCAAAGATTGATGTAATTTATTGTTTGTGCCATGAATGGTATAATATTATCAGTAAAAAATGGTCTCATTATTTCTCTTTTTTTTTTTGCATAGACACTGGCAAGATTTGGGCTACCTCATCATATATGTAACAGGTCGACCTGATATGCAGCAGCAAAAAGTAGTGTCATGGTTGGCTCAGCATAATTTTCCTCATGGTTTGGTATCATTTGTTGACAGATTATCTACAGATCCTTTACGTCATAAGACTGAATACATCCGTAGTCTTATTAATGAGGTAACTGTTCTGATTTCTCCCGCTAACAACTTGCCACTCAATTTTTAGTTCCTTTAATATTTGAAGATAACCTTAAAACATTTACTATATCATTAAATTTTTTTAAACTGAAGTTGCAAATGGCAACATAGAAATGGCTAAGTACATGTATATAGAAATGGCTATTAATAATAATAACAACAATATATATATGTATAGACTATAATGTAAGACATTACTAAGGTAAACCTATAAAATTTGTAAGTATAAAGTATAGAAATATGTGGTTCAGTGTAATTGAATTTTACCCCATTTTTTGAAATGCCTGAAAGATTAATCTCACTCTGTCTAATGTGGAATTGTGTAGATAATTTGTTCTCTACATATCAGTACTTCATATATTAGACTAGCCAACTTCTTGTTAAGGACTACTTCCATCCACCCAATCTATTTCATATTCTTTTACCTATCTCCATAATACCTATTTAACAAAGAAAATCATAATATAAGTCTTTGTTTGCCAAATAATTTTTTGTAACTCGGAAAATGGCTCTACTTCTCAATCTTTACAGTTAGCTCCCATTTTTTTTTTTTTAATTTATTTACAAAAATCAGTGATATAAAGCTGTCAGTATTCATAGAAATTAGTATTCATAGGTGTGATTGAAGTGGTTCTTACCCAGACTGTTAATCTTAAAGAACTGAAGTCTTTAGTAGTATAATTTCAAACTGATTTTCTGTACAAAATTTATTTGCTTGCTAAATAACTGTTTTGAAATTAACAGATTTGAAAAGAGATTGATTTTCTATTTTTTTTGTTTTTGTTTTTATTAGACTAATATTATTATTCATGCTGCATATGGATCAAGTAAAGATATATCTGTATATACAGCAATAGGATTGAAACCTGACCAAATTTTCATTGTTGGGAAAGTTTCTAAAAAGCAGCAGTCGTTAGCACAGGTAATGTATGAACATTTTAAATCATGGCATAAGTTTAATACGTTGATTTTCTATGGGGTTTTGTTTCAATTTTTTGTTGTTGTTGTTAATATTTATTGCTTACTAATTATTGGCACACAATTTCTGGTTGCTAAATATAAAAATAATAAAAAAATAGAGAGATGATTCAAACTCAAGTGAACTATTTAATATATTCCATCTTGTAGTTTAAAAAATGAGAAACATTCATCACTTTTTAATGTTAGCAAAATTTGTGAATTGACAATTTTAGACAACAAGTCAAATCTATTTGGAATCTCCACTGACTGCATCTACACTATTTCAATAGTGAAGATTATACAATCCCAGATGGACACACCATCTCTACTAAAAGTATCCATTTTTCTGACATCAGTACAATATTATTGCTTTGTACAATAGTTCTCTCCAGGTTAAATAATGTACAGTATCTGGCTAAATGTATTTTTTCTAATCTATTATTAAATTTTAATATATGTTTTTAACTCTGCATGATTTATAATTGGGTCTATAGAGTCCTAAATATTTATAATACTTGCTAATTGCCAATACATCAATTTTAGTAGATTTTTGTTTGTAACTGTATCCTTCATGTTGTCTTTTTCTATGTAACATGTTTTACATTTCCATTTTGATGTCATTGCTAAATGTTTCTGAAATGTTGTTAAGTTCAGTTAAGAGTTGTTAATTAGTAGATGGAAACAAGTTTAGATCATTCATATAGAGCAAATGGTTTGTTTTTGTTTTGTTTTCTTTCTGTATTGTAAGTTTAAAGCATCCTCTGCCACCTTGATAACTGTATTGAACATCTTTAAATCCTAAATTTAACATATAATATCTACCAAGTGTATTTAGAACAGTTAAGCAAATTTGATAATGGGTTTAAAGCCATACAAAATCAATATGAGCTAAGTGAATCACCTTGGAAGATTCCTCTGTTTATAAGTATTTGTTGACTTTTTCGGTACTGTTCGTTTTTGAAAGCCAGACCCACATAAGTATTTGTTGACTTTTTTGGTACTGTTTGTTTTTGAAAGCCAGACTCATACTGGTGGACGATTTTACTCCGCAGAGGGGTGATACGCTGAGATGGGCACTTTCCTAAGAAATTCTTTTGGACATTTTCGCTTTTAAGAAAAACATAACAGAGTAGCATTTTTGCAACAGTATTTATTCTTTCCATAATTCTTTCCCGAAAAGTGCAAATAGAATGTAGCTACTAGTAAACTAACACTGATAAAAAGTAAACATCCCCTCGTTATTTCTCCTCACCCCTATTTTGATGAAATCGAAGGAGACCTGACACATGCGCAAAAGCGCTGAAGGTTCTCGGAAACACAAACAAACAGTACTATAGTATTTATTGTTTATAGGTTAAGTTCTTTACACCATGTTTGCATTATCTCTTTCAAGAAGACAATTGAAGTGTTCTAATTCAGGAATATGTAAAATCCATGAATGTGGAATGCTATTAAAGGTTTTTTGATAATCTATGTATGAACAATGAAGGTTTCTTTGGCAGGTAACAGCTTGGCTAGTGATGATTAGGTCTATAATAGTTTGTTCTTTACATCCTTGACATCTTTTCTTTCATCCTTTTTGTTCTTCATTAAGGATTTGATTATGCACAAGATAGTTTTCTATTGTAGCTGTTATTATAGATGTAAAAATGTTGTAAATTATAGACATGTGATGGGTAAGTAAGTAAAAGTCTGTAAGGGTCTGTAAAATGAAGGATCTTTCACATTTTCTTTACCTTTTGGCTTGAGATATGTAATTCCTAGTAATGATGATGGAAAATTATGATGTACAGCTTCATTTAAAAGTTTTGCTAGCTTTTCATAGATACTTGGAAGTATTTATATCAATGATGCTGTATCTGGTCTATTCCTGGTGATTTCCAGTTGTGTAATCATTTGATAGCTGTAAAAACATCACCAGTGTTTATTTCAATAGGACTCTTAGCAGAGTAGTTATTTGCATGATCATACTCATCTTTTATTCATGATGCATCTTTATTATGCTCTTCTGTTTTAGACCAAATTTCTGACCAGAAAGCTTCTGTTTCTTCAACAGTTGGCAATTTTCTTTATTATTATTTCATCATTGACTAGGCAGTTATAAAAGTTTTTAGGATTTGAAGTAAATATTGCTTTCTGAATTCTTCTGTTGTTAGATTTCTTATATCTTGTTAGTCTTTTGACATATGCTTATAGTTTCTGTTTGAGTGTATCCAGTACTATTTGTAAAGTAGCTTCTTTGTATTGATCAACAATGCTTTGAATTTTACCATATGTTTTCTTAGATTTTATGTTTCCTTTAGTTTTCTTAGTTATATTACTGATGTTATTCCTGAGATTGTTTATTTTATTTTCTATTCTTTTTTGCTGGGGAGGTTTATCTTGAAATATTTTACTAGCATTTGTTTTGAAATGGCTAATTTTTTGTTTATTCAGAATGATTGCAGTAAATGCAGCACAGTAAAGGTTGAAGTACAGTTAGTATTTGAGTTATTTTTTTAGCTGTTATTTTATTAACTTCTGCAACTAGTGATACTGATAATTTTGAAATTTTCAGTTTAGGAAGGTTGGTCTTTTCGTTGGATCTGTCTCTGTGTAAGTTACAATTGCTTGATCAAATGCTTATTCAAATTGCCTCTGGGCTTATTAATGATTCTTTGGGCATTTTGTTATTTCTAATGTTTTGAATTAAGTTTTGAGCAAGATATCCATTACTTTCTTACAGCTTGTTCAGTAGTGTTTGCTTCTATTAAGTAGTTTTGATTATTATCTACTAAAACATGGGAATCTTGGTGTATGTTTGTCAAGTTATAAGAATAATTTGGTTTTGCTGTTCTTTTAGAAAATTTAAAATGTTCTATTTAAATTTGGGGAATATGAGCTGGGGAATCTGTTGTTGCTAATTATGGCTTGTCTTGAACCCGCTATTTTTGCTCTGTCAAAGATGATAGTTCAGGGTAAATTCTTATGAATTCTTGATATAATTCTTGCCTGTATCAAATTTTTTGAGTTTCACCTTTACTTAATTTGTAGTAGCAATGCATAAGGTTTTTATTCACTTCATCATTCCACCACATATGTTGAATTTGATAAATTATTATTGTAAGTTGTGCTCATCATTTCGGATTGTCGGCATTTGCTTACTCCCCAACAAGTGTCACACTGTACCCCTTGTTACTGGCTGCTCGCAATGTAGGCAGTACAACCGCTAGTACCAGGACCAGCTCCAGCACTAGGGCCCTCCTCAGGTGATCACATTTTCCATTTATTACTCAGTCATCTTCATAAAGGGTTGGTGCTTTTTATACCTACAGCCAGATAACCGAAGACAAGAGAAATAGACTTTTTTGATTCTTTATTTGTTGTATATTTTTTATTATTTCATATATACAGAGATATTTTAAATATAATAAAGAAAAATAACAATAAAACGCACAAAACTAAGAGTTCAGTGATCTGTTTTCAGTATCACAATTTCCAAAAACAGATCAGTGAACTCTTAGTTTTGTGCGTTTCATTGTTATTTTCTTTATTATGATGTTGTATGCACGTTAATTTTATGTATTATATATTTTAAATATATGAGCATAACATAGAGGTACATTCCCCAGTTCAAAAGACATAAAACATGTCACATTCATTTTTATTATTGAAAAGTGTCCCTTCTGCCTTTCAAGATTTTACAAGTGATGAAAAGCACAACAACAGACACAAATGGATGCAACAGATCTCATGAAGAACTTGTCAGATGATGACTTGGAATATGTTTATCTTCGTGACAGTTCTCAGTGCTACTTCCAGGATTGTTGTAATACATCGAAAAATTTATTCTTC
>JAFIDM010010860.1:0-11144 GCA_023159025.1 Thereuonema tuberculata | reverse complement strand
GAGAAAAAGGTAAGTTTCAGTCTGCGGTCACTTCCTGTCTCATTGGAGGTGGCAGAAAATGAAACATGTATAGGGGGCACAATAGTTTCCTATCTTTTATAAAACCAGTTTTTTTACCTTGTTTGTTTCCAAGTAGATGCTGATGCAGTCTTCTCAACTCTTTTGCCTCCCAATAGATGATATAATAATCTATAGGAAAAGCATATTAAGTCAAAAAGGAAAATTTCCATTATAGTTATGAAAAGTTCCCAATAGCAGTTATTTTGAATGTTGCAAAGCTGACTACCTGCATTTCCATTAGGATGACACCAGGTGTTACATATTTTATGAGATTATCACGTTTTTGGAGGTTGTGTCTCGTTCCGGTAAATTTAAAATGGGACACAAAACTGTCCCATATTTTAATTTCAAGAGAACTTTTTATCTGCATTTTTTAGTTTAATTTTCAGCCGTTGAGAAGAAACTGGGAAGAAACCTGTTTTCATTTAATCCTCTGTTTTGATGCAGTGCAATGTTCAATAATTCATTTCTGCACTTTAAAGAAGGTTTCTAACGTTGGATATTATTAATATATTTAGTTTACTACATCCAAGTCTTCCTTGTGTCTGCTCAAAGGTTCCTATTAAAGTGAATAACAATTCAACCTAAAGAAACTCTTTATATAATTAGAAATAATCATAATTATAAAAAAAAATATAAAATTATAAGAGAAAATGAAATTGCATTATTACTTTAACGTAACCAGTATATGAATGGCCATTAGAATTTATCTTTGAAATTGTTACATATTTGCAAGAAAACATTTGAAAATAATGACCCAACAATGGTTAACATGAGTGCAATTATAGTCAAATACTAGATTGGAGCAACAGCCTTGCACTTCATCTGCTTCTCAGTAAGAGTGGTATTTATTCCTACAAAGTAAGTAACAAATAATAATGTATTGGTTGATTTTGTATGCTGCATTATTTTAAGTGTCCGTATTTTTATTCCAAAATCTGGTCACCCTACATTATAGAATAACAGTGATTCTTCTTAATCACTGATGTAGGTACAGACTGATGAATGGCCTTCAACAGGTGGTCAATTAAAGAGTGGCTAGACCTTAATTGACAAGCCTTGGTATAAAGCAATTTCAATTTCAAATTTTGAGTACTTAAATCTTTATAAGTTAGTGTAGATTTATCTTAATGTCTTGTTTTATGTTAAAAGTGATATTTTTAAATTCAATTACCGTTGGCAAATCTACAAAACCAAATTTCTGGTTAACAAAAGCAGGATTGATAATTTGAATACTTGTTTTCACTGTTTCTTGAATATGAGTTAAACCAAAATCAATTTCTTGTGGTGAAAGAATGAGATCGGATGTTGTAACAATGGCGCTCACAATAACTGATGAAGCTACTGCCTGTTCCGATGCTCTAATGCTAATTGCAGCTTCAAATACTCCAGTTTGAACATCAAAGAAAGGTTCACCAATTGCTTCCAGAGTCCTTCTAAATAAAAACTTCATTAATTAATACTTTCAATTACATGAGAATAATAATGAAAAAGCAACTAAATTTACTTCTGATCTTTGATTAACTAAAAATTTCTGATCTTTGATTAACTTAAAATTAATAGAAACTCAAAATAAAATAAAATTAAAAATTAAAAACAAAACTTTAAAAAAGCACACTGAATTAAAATCAGAAAAAAACAATTTAGAATTCTTATAATAAATGTCTAAAATGTTATTAATTTAACTAATTCTATATCTATCCCATTGATTTTTCTATTTCAATTGCTTTTCCTGATTTCATAGAATGATCAGAAGGATGTTTTGTAACTGAGTTACTTTATCAGCAATTGGATATAAATGGAGCAAAACTGTTTATGATGTCACTTTGCTGAGACAGTATTTACAAATTAATAAAAAAATACTCAAATAACCAAACATTACTAAATTTCAGATAACTTCTACTTTAATTCCACGATATTTCATCTCCTTCAGTGAGAGACTTCTTCAGGTGACGATACATGAGAAAGTAACTCTTCTTCCTCATAAATTCATTTGAAAAGAACTAAACAAACATAAAAAACAAACATTACCTAATAATCGTGTTAAATAAGAATTACTTCTAATAACAATTTAAACAATTTCAATCCTCCAATAACAACACAAACAAATCCATAATATATTTATTTCTTCATGAACTCTTTGATATACCTGAAAGAAATATTACTTATTTTTCGGAATTTATCTTTATTCATACAATTTTTCCAATTAATTAAACAAGATTCAATCATTAATCTCTCCTTATATCTTATATCTCCACAATCTTATATTCTATATTTACTATGGGATTCATCGCTGAGAAAGATGAAATATAGGGGTATTAAATTAGGAGTTAGTTGAAATTTTAGTAATGTTTGGTTATTTGAGTAAAATGAAGAATAATATTGATGATAAAAAAAAATACTGTTGTCCACTTAAAAATTCCAAGCCTAATGACAGTCATTGGATTGTCCCCGGGGGTTTTGGTATGTCAGCAACCTGGCGGGTCCACAGGTTATGAATAGTAGAAATCTTCATCTCTATGGTGCCCGAGGACACTGTTAGAGGCAAGGCAGTGCATTGCACACTGAACCAGACTCCCCCAATCTAAGGTGTCATGCGGATCGTGTCGATGGATGGATAGCACGGGGGTAGAGTGTCATAAATGGTGCCTCTGGGAACCAGGCCGCATCCCAGAGTATATAGGCCTCCTGAGTATGGGGCTCTGTGCGGGTTGACCGTTTTTATTCTCTGCGCTCCTGTATGGATTGTTCAAATATTTCTATGGGAGGTTCTGATGAAGGTTCCCTTCTACTATCCCTATTCAGAGAACAATGCTTGAAGGAGAAACCTAACTTCTTAGAACAAGAAGGGACTTCTATTCAGAAGAAGATGCCAAGAAAGGAGTTTCTCCTAAACCTGAAACTATGGATCTCTCAAACTAGGTAAGTATTCTTTACTTTATTTTCCTTTACCTTGTCATGTGCTAAATTTATCACGTCTTGTTCTTTTTTCTTTTTACAGATTAATTTACAGCACTGTTCAGCAGCTACTGAAGTACTCACTAAGAAGATAACAGAGCTGGATATTGACTTTGCCCTAATTCAGGAGCCTTGGCTCTATACGGACAGAGTTAAGAGGTCTGGGAGGCTGTGGAGGAGACTACTCCACATGCAGTGTTCGCAGACTACTCCACAAGCTTGTATTTTTACAAAAAACAGAAATGCCCTCCTCCTTTCAGAATTCTGCACCAGGGATCTGCTTGCAATTAGATTTCTATGGAATAACAGAAGCGACATCATTGTCGCATCTGCTTATTTTCCATATGAACCTAACTCTGATCCATCCCTGTTGGAGGCTAAGAAACTGGTTTCCTTTTGCATGAACTCTGGATTGCCCCTTCTTATGGGGATGTGATGCTAACTCCCACCATATTGTGTGGGGCAGTAGTGACATTAATACCAGAGGGGAAATCTTACTAGTTTCTAACTACTGTTGATCTGGACATTTTAAAAAAAGTTTCAGTTCCTACCTTCTTTACACCGTATAGGGAAGAAGTTTTAGATCCTACCCTTGCATCCGCATGTCTTAGAACAGAGGTTTGCAAATGGAGGGTCTCTAAAGAGGTCTCTTTGTTGGACCATCGACTTATTCTTTTTTCTCTGAGCACTGAGGAAAGATCTAGAAACCCAAAGCTTACCAATTGGGATTTCTATAAGGATGATCTCAAGCTTAAAATGGCAGGTTTTCCTGCCCTTTATCGCAATGAGTTTGGCGTAGAAAACTCTGTTTGTTTTCTCCTAACGCCCTCATCTCTGTTTATGAACAGAATTGTCCACTTTGTCGTAAGTGAAGGAATAACTTTATCTGGTGGAATCCATATTTGGATAGACTCAGGACTAAGACCCGTAAACTGCTTAATAAGGCAAAAGTACTTCTTATGCTTGAAATTCTTATAAATAATCCCAAAAGAAATACAAACATGCCATCAGAAACCATAAGAAAACATCCTGTGGCCACAAGACTGACCAAGGCTGTATCCAAAAGTTCTGAGACTAGACTAGGATCATTGTTACTACCCAATGAGGACAATACCTCATCTGAAGAAGAGGCTTACAAGTACTTGCTGGATGTTCACTTCCCAGACTCACGAGCAATTGATGGATTTTTACAATGTGTAAATTTTAACAAGGACTTTTCTCTTGCCAAATGCATTGTCTCTTATAAAAAGGTAAGCAAGCCATCGCTAGCTTTAAACCCTTCAAAGAGGCAGGGGAGGATGAACTCTTTCCAGCCCTGCTTTTAAAAGGGATAGAGATCATTGTACCTCCTCTCATATATGTTTATCGCTCTTGTCTGGTGTTAGGTTACATTCCTATGAACTGGAGGAAGACAAGAGTTGTTTTTATTCCCAAGGCAGGAAGGTCTGATTTTACCTCAGCCAAATCATTGAGACCAATAAGTCTCTCCTTCTTTTTTCTAAAGGCTCTAGAGAGGCTAGTCGATTGATATACAAGGGATATTTCTCTTATAAAAATCTTTTTCATTGTATGCAATATGCTTATCAGAAAGGACTTTCTACTGAAACAGCCTTACACCATCTAGTACACAGGATAGAGAATTCTCTGTGTCATGGGCAGATGGCTTTCTAGATATAAAAAGAGCATTTGATCATACATCTTATGACTCCATTTGTTATGCAGCTTAACAGCATGATGTAGACTCATCTATCATTAGATAGATTAGGAACATGCTTTCAACTTGTACTATTTGTGCACATTTTTCTGGCAACACTATCACAACTCAGGCTACGAGAGGATGTCCACAGGGAGGGGTTATCTCACCACTGCTTTGGTGTCATTGTAATGGACTCCGTAATTGTGGAACTGCAGGAACTTGGTTTCTACTCTCAGGCCTATGCCGATATTCTTGTTATTCTTGTTAGTGGCCTAGATCCTGGTACAGTTTCTGAGCTCATGCAAAGGGCTCTTAACTTTTATACAGGACTGCTGCTACAATATAGATCTTAGGGTTAATCCTACCAAGGCTACAATTCTAAACTTTAGTAGAAAGAGAAAGGTAGGAAAATCATTGATGTTAAACCTATTTAACAAGCAAATTGGTCTCTCCAATAAATGTCAAGTACCTTGGAATTATTTGGAGATGACTGTTAGGCCCAACACAGAATAAACAAACAAAATGCCTTTCAGATTCAGCACGTTAAACCCATCTTTTGTACCTTGGAATTATTGTTGACTCCAAATTGACCTGGAAAGAACATTTAGAATCTAAAATCAAGAAGCCCATTGTTTCCTTTTGGATGTGCAGAAGGACTTTTGGCAGTTCATGGGGTCTTAAGCCAAAAAATTATTTATTGGCTTTATGTAACCCTCGTTAGACCTGCATTTCGTTATGCAGCCATTGTTTCGTGGACCAGAACTAGGCTAAACACTGTTAGGGAGTTTTTCAGCAAGGTTCACCGTCTGGCCAGTTTAGGTATCACCAGATCTATGAGGATGGCACCTACTGCTGCTTTAGAGGCAGTTTTGGATTTGCCATCTCTTTGTTTATCAAGCATCAAGCCAGAAAAACCGCCTTCAGGTTGGTAAATCAAGGCAAATGGTGTTGTAGCACTTCTAATCATTCCAGTATCTGGCAGGAAGCACAGAACCTTTGTCCTATGCTTTCTCTCAGAACTGTTCTGTCTTTTAAATTCAATATGATACCCAACTTTATTATCCATTATCCCAGTAGGGAGGAATGACTTGATCTTATACCCTCCTGGAGCATTGTTTGGTTTACTGGAATATACTGGTTTCTTAGGTTTCTCCTTTGATCTAGACAAACGGTTACTTGGGACTGTCTTGGGAAAACAGTTCCTTAGGCATTGGATTTCCTCGCAAGGTATGATCTAGTAATATAACTACGGAATTTCTGAGTCACTGTAAGTTATTTCGCATACTGGAAGTGAGCAGTCAGTTCACACTAAATCTCTTTGTAATCTTCGTTTGCTGAGTACTCAGAAGTGTATTCCTGAAATGTCAGGATCTGGTCATTGCAGGGACATTGCAGATTTGCTGTTCTAGCTAATCTCTTTACTCTGTCTCCAAACCCATCACAAGTACTCTTCCCATGGGCAGAGGCAAAAAACTGCCATTCAGCCTCTAACTGAAAATCATTTTGGTGGTTGCACAAATTCAAGAAGTTCTTATAATTCTTATTTTGTGCAGCACTTCCATTGGAAAAGTAGAAGGGTTTTTTAGCTCTGCAATTCTAGATTTTAGAATTAAAATCAACTTCTTCATGAAGGTGAATGCAGAACAGTGTTGTGCTTTAAGCACTCTGAAATGAAGACAATATTCATATATTTAATTCTACAATTTTCCTTAATAACTATAATACAGGGGTGGATTGTTGCTTGTGAGCTGTGAAATGGTAAAGCTGCACTTCATCTTGCAAAACAAAGCAGTAGTTTTCTGCAAAGGTACATGTTATTAAAAGAGAGAGAAATAGAAAATAAAACACAACCCCAAACCCCCTGTCAAATACATTCCCTTTCCTTACTATCCACCCCTTGAAAGCTTCATTAAAAAATTCCTCAACCCATACCAATATGCCCCTGCCTTCAAATCACCTGACATAAACATCATACACACACACACACACACACACACACCAAGCATCAAAGTAATACTTCCAATACAGGATGTTAGATCCCATGTAACCAGTACCCCTCTGGTTACACAGGACAAACATCTCAACCTCTATCCACACACATCAAAGAACATAAACAAGCCTTCAAAAACACAGACACCACACATTTATATACAGTAACTCCCTACAATGAGACTGGACACACCGCCAACTTCTCTACTGCCAAACCCCTCTACCACCACAATAAACTATCCCACCAACTCGTAGCTGAATCATCTACATAGTCCAGCTTAAGGCATACAACCTCCTCAACGGCGGGCAAACGGCGTCACTATTACTAAATCTCCCTAGTACCTTCATTTCCCTCACTCCCATTATGCACTCCCACCTCGTTTCGTCCTACTGTTTTGTGATGTCCTATATGTTTGTGCCATCCCTAATGATGGAATATGCTCAGTATTCCCGAAACTGTTGGCTAAATACAATCTTTTTTATTCCTTTGGGGCCGTCCACATATTACGTCATCAATTTTTGCTGACTCCCCCCCCCCACAATCACCCTACCGTCTAATCCAATAACCACCCCTCCCTCTTGCAAAATGACGTAATTTTCTAAAAACTATAGATGTGATGGATTACTTCGACAATTAAAATCCACTAAATTGTAAAAGTAATTGTTTATTTTATACAGTAGAACCTTGATTAACCGAAGTGGTCGGGACCGGACCTCCGTCGGT
Source organism: Thereuonema tuberculata (assembly GCA_023159025.1). Classification (NCBI taxonomy): domain Eukaryota; kingdom Metazoa; phylum Arthropoda; class Chilopoda; order Scutigeromorpha; family Scutigeridae; genus Thereuonema; species Thereuonema tuberculata. The sequence goes on along the minus strand of JAFIDM010010860.1, from coordinate 3,717 downwards.
AAATCAAAAATTCCGGATAAAAGAGAGCACTTAAAAATGGCCGTCAGGAGACCGCAAAAAATTTAACACTGGATTTTAAACATGTACACATGTACAAAATAACAAAATGTGATGTTTTTAATTATATTACTATAATTATAAACAATAAATTTGTTCAATAGATGTCACACAAGTCAGAAAATGCAATGTAAATGTTTATATGACATACAATATATACTTTACATTGGCTTTACGGAAGTTTGCTCTGCTGTAAGCATGACTGACGTCGTTTAGCCGCTCTGGCCCGAAGTTGTTTCAGTAGCATAAGTTTGCTAATAGAGTCAGTCTGTTACTTCAACCACATCAGTCCTTTAGCAAAACATTCAAAAGCATCAGAGTTGCTTATTTTAGAAGTTTCGATCACTTCATCTTCATCACTCTGCTGTTATCGTCATCGATATTGCGTTTTCGCTTAGTGGGCTCCATGGCATAAATGAATATTCTACATTTCGGTAAAGCCAACGCTTCTGAGTTGGACAGAAAGTAGCCAATAGAAAGGCCGAAGGCAGATGGTCTCCAAGACAAATGGAATTTCCGGCAAAGGGAGTCAATAGAATGGAATTTCCGACAGGAGGGGGGATGGGGGGGGGGAGAAAGAGATAAGATATTGGCATGTTGGTACTGCCTGCAGTAGGAATAGCTGCCGCCGAAGATGACCTTGAAGTGATATTGTTTATTTACAAAAAAAAAAAAACTTAAGGAAACCGACGTTGGTTAAATGAGGTGTTGGTTAAATAAAAGAGTTTCGGATAATTGAGGTTCTACTGTATTTTCCCATGGGGACTTCACCCATTCCTCCAAACTCTGAATCACAGGCTGGGATTCGCTACAGGTTCTCCTGTTGAGCTCGGCTCATCCATGTCCACCTCAGCTCACTCGATATTAAGTGCCTGCCCCATGATGCTGTCCCCAGTAGCAGAATTTTCGGTATCAATCTGCACCACCAGTTTCAGATGCCAAAATTTCATGAAACACCGAACGATGCAGACCCAAGCTTATTATCTTAATAAATTACTGTCATTTTAAAGCAAAATTTGCATTTTAAAATGAATGATAATACATGCAATAAATAATAATAATACATGCAGACAATAAATAAATATTTATACAGTTTAAAATTGAAATTGCAGTTAATGTAAGCTAAGAGAAAAGTAATATCTGAAGGTAAGTAATATCTCAGGCTGAAAGTAAAGAAAAAGTAACTTAAACACAGTTTAATCTTTCAAAATTATTTATTATATAACTTTAAGAAGCATTTATCTGAATCATTAGTAACTCTACTAACTACTTTCGAAGTAAAAGCATGTTTTAAAGCAACATTTGTAGATACATGCTTAAAATGTTGAAAGTATGACATCCCATATTTTTCAACCAATGCAGCTTTCAAAAATTTGCGTATATGCTTACATACACTTTCAGGAACATTAAGCATAATAAATATACGCATATCTGATGTGACAATGTCTTCCAATAAGCCATCATTACCTCTTGGTCTTTTTACCATCACATTGCTTATTACCCAACTTCACATATAGCCTCTGACATAGGGATTGAAATACAAAATGATAAAAATTTTAGAATAATGGGGAATTTATGCTTCAGCCATATCACAGATAACTTAAAAAGCTCTCGTAAATCACAAAGTGACCCTTCATCTCTGTTTTCAGATATTTTATGCTGCATCCAAGAACATACCTCTTTACAGTCAAAGAAAAAAGTGTCCTTATCAATATTTGTAAGACTGAAAGGAAAGTCGCTGATATACTCTGAGAATGTCTCAGAAGTGAACGTAGATGCCAAATGTTCTCCAGAAACATCCGATCGTGGATATATCAAATGATCAAAGTTAAAAAGACATCCAGCCTTTTGTATCACATTATCAATACCTTCATTTTATCCCTTGGTATAATGATCAAATTTTTCCAAAATATTTGTGATGAATTTGATAAAATCCTTTAAATCACTTTTAAAATTTGAACTCAGCTGATTTTTTTCCTCTTCATAATAATAAAGTAATAAATAATATCAAAATAATTGATAATTAGCTGAAGCAGTTGATCTTAATACTTTCGAGAGTTACAGATTCATCGGGTAGTGACACACCTTGGTAAGTGCAAAATTTGAATAACTCTGTAGCTGTTTTTGAATATTTGAAAAATGAATCGGGAATTTTTTCCAAGAATTGACACAAATCATCAACTTTTTTAAGTCGGACATTGTATCAATATAATTCATAAATATTTTTAAATGTGAGTGAAAATTATTAATTGATCTTGCATAATCCCAAGGAAGAATTTCAACTGACTGAACACATTTAGAAGTTTTAATATCAGTTTTTCGAGTTTTCAAAAGTGAATTACAGGAAAACAGCCTGTCCAAGAAATCTGAAAATTTTCAGTTTTCCTAGGCTCAGTAAGTACATCTAATAGACCAAAAACCATTGGAATGCCTGACTAGAACGTTCAGACCCATGGAATGACCCAGAAATAAACATATAATGCTTGTATAATTTTGCTACTTTTAATAATAACTATAATGGATAATAAATATAAAATGTCATTTATAATATTAAAATTTATGAAATTAAAAACAAATGAGCTGAATCAATCATTCCAACTGGAACAAAAACTGAACCAGTAGAATACAAACCATTATGGAGCGCATTTTTTTAAAGGCTTAATTTAAAGGAATTTAAAGATCAAATATACCTTGGATGAAACTTCAAACAAGCAGAGAAGGATGACAAAGGCTGGATAACACAGACGGGGGGACTCACTTCCAAAAAATTTTTCATTTGTTTGCCAATTTCAAAACTGATATTGGCAGCCTTTGAAGAGCTAAAATAAATAGAATCATATTTATTAAAGTACACAATATTAACAATCTTCATTTTAATCATCGTATAAGTAACTATAACTGATAATATAATGTAAAAAATATCTTTAAAAAAACCAATAAAATTTGCTATTTAATGGAGGTTTCAACATTATAGATGTAATCTTCATCATAACTTTACATAAAATGTGACTGATAATATATTTAGAATCATTAAATCAATGACATCATTCACACACAAAAGATCGAATCTATTCTGCATTTGGTGATGCACCTATTGAAAAAAAGTTTTTAAAAAAAAAACTGAGACGAAACTTATTTTTACAAGAGATGCATGGATGCTTTATCCATAATTATCAATACATGCACATGTGACCAGAGAGAAATAAATGTACACACAAGGTCGACATTAAATAACTTAAAAAAAAAATGGTCAAGTATAGGAAGTTTTAGCTGTCATTACCTAGTCTTTCCCAGGATATGGACATTTGAAAAAGTATTAGGTTCAGTTAATGGTGCGAAAGATTTGTCAAGAAACAAAATACAATAAAAGAAGTGTGAATACATAAAAGAGAATAAAGATAATCTTCTGTAATAGAGAAGAAAATAAAAAGAAAAAAAAATCTAAAGGAAAAGAAAACATTATACAGGGTGTTTCAAAAATACACGGCATAATTTCAGGTATGTATTTCACACATGTAGACAATCAAAATAGTTCATTACAACATATGTCCGGAAATGCTTCATTTCCGAGTTATGGCCTTCACAACATTGAAAATCACCGGAACGTTTTTCATTCCGCCGGTCGTTGCCATTACAGAAGATGTTCAAAATGACCACCTC
>JAFIDM010010859.1:0-11145 GCA_023159025.1 Thereuonema tuberculata | reverse complement strand
TTTGATATTTTTCATCCACTTTCGCATTAAGCTAAATGAGAAGAAAAGATTTTCCAAAATAGATGAAAACATAAAATGAGACATTGCAAATCTGTCTCCCTAACCCCGTCGAATACCGTTTGAACTACACGGATCTTGTTGAAACTTGGCATGATATCTAACTTTTTTTTTTAAATTGTTGTGTATGGGTTCTTCTTGAACAATTAGCTCGTGACAAAAATGCCTCCGAAAATGTTTTAAACTGCCATCAATGATGGATAATATTAGATACTAATGCATTACTTCAGCATGCTTTGATATAATTAATTATTTTAGGAACTTTCTACTTTAGGAAATTTCTACTGTTTTAAATCAGCTAATAATTTAAGTCAACAAAGAATATTTTTGGGTGGGAGGGTGGGTGGGCTTTTGAAGACTTTAAATTTCAAGTGATGTCAAGTCCAGTGAAACTTCAAATTAGACTTAAAATTCTTTATAGGTCTTCTTGTTTGATTCACTCCTTCAACGTTTCAATCAGTAATACTGATCCTAAATTATTGTATTTAAATACATTGCATTTCTGTGTAATATTTTAATACATTTGACTGTTTAATGTTTTGAATGCAATTTAATGTTTCAGTTTTTTTTACACATTAATGTTGAATGTTTTCAGTTTACTTATGCTGAATACTTATACTTAAGTTATGTTTCAGGATGGAATCAGGCAAAAGAATCGTGAAGATTTTTTGCAGAACAGAGCTGAGGATCGATTTCGCAGATTTAACAAAACTCGATTGAGTTAAACAACTGAAGAAATTCAAGTGCAGATGAAGACGAAAACTCTGATAGAAGTAATTAAAGGCCAGAAAATAACAATTAACAGCTTGTTATTTTGATCTTATACTTTTGGAAATCTGTTTCAAAAACAGAGGCTTTGTTTGTTTTGGTATTTTTTTGTTTATCTTTGTTTTTTAGTAATTTCGAAAAAGTACTGAATTAAATAAATAAATAAAATTACCTGTAAATAAAGGTTGTATCGAAGGTTAAGGTTTTTTTTTATAAAGTTTATTTTTTTAGAATTTATCCGAAACAGAAATTACTTAAATAGAGAATTAGTTGTATAGTTACATTAAAAATATTTAAAAGAATCAATTATTCCAATGCCTTAAAATGATTACGGTCTAGTATAAGACACAAATGTACAATTTCCAAAAAAAGAAAAAAAAAAAAAAAGAAACTTGCTTCTTAAACTTAAAGTTCAATTCAGAAATAAATACAAAAGTGGCATGGGAATTACAGAAAGATTAAACATTCCATGTATCTTTATTGACATGTATTATTGAAAACAGCTGTTGTAAACTTGTTCTCGAACGAATGGAAAATAATCCCACACGTAATTCCGTTTCAGTTGAGGTTCCCAATTATATTTGTTAATTCAAATATAAATTTTAGTTTATAACTATTGATTTTTTATTCGTACTTTCATTAATTGCCATCATGTGGTGCTTCAGGTAAACGTTTTAGGATAATGAAAATTGATCCAACAATATCTAAGCGAAAATATAAGTCAGTTTTTCATAAAGAAAAAGTTGCTTCCATTTTGTCATCTTTCTGATGACTGTCTCTGTAGAAAATAATGAAGTAAGGTTGTGAACGCGAAAAGCCACCAAAAAGTCTGTTCTCTACAAATTCTATATCATTTGGCTCCTCATCCTCTTCCCACTTCTCACTTATGCCACTGTCCGAATGGTATTCTTTTTCAGACTCAATTTGCATTTCTTCACACTCTAGAGATCTTTGCGAAGGGTTCGTCTGTTCAATCAATATCACTTTCATCGAAGGCCATTATGTATTGGAACTGTTCATGAGATTCTTCTGGAGGATCAGAATCCTTTTCGGAATCGTCATTAGTTGAGAAAAATATCTTCATCTGTAGCACTGAATTCTACATCAGACGCTTCAGTATCTGATGATTCTGTAAAATCATCATCATCTGTAGAATCATTATCTTCTCCTTCAATTTTCTGAAACGATTTTCTCCTCCGGAATAGCAAGGAATCGGATCTCCATGTTCATCAAATTCTCCAGCATCATATTCCTATTCGGGGTCACATTCATCTGTCTTTAAAATACAGTAAATGTAAAAGTATAGAATAGTGGGCTTATCCCAAACCAGTAAATGTTAAACTATAAAATTGTGGGCTTTATCACAAACCAAAAAAAAAAACGATTTTAATAAAAAAAAAGTACTCTGTAGCATTCAATTAATTTGTTTAATTTCACTGTTCGACTACTGCAAACCACTTAATAATATTTTAGTTCATAATAATTTTTTTTTGGTCATTTAGCTTATGATACTGTTTTTGTTTTTTACTAATTAAATTTTGGAAAAGTACTCAAATAAATAAATACCTAAAATTACCTGTAAAGAAAGTTTGTATCGAAGATTAATGTTTTTACTTAGATTAACTACATTCAGAATACAATGTAAAATTCGTAAGATTACTATAAAGACTTTGTATGTAGAGGTTCGGTTTATCGTCTAATGGATTTCTTCATACTTGTAATTTATGTAGACATCACACGAATATGGAGAACAGATAATTTTCAGTTTTATATTATTCTTAATTATTTATATTGGACTACTAATAGTCATTTGCGTTTGGTGTGTGAGTTGAGATAACAAATCGTTTTCTTTTTTTCGTTTTTTTAAAACAATTTTTGTCAATGCTTTGTTTAAAGTATAGAATATTTGTTATTGTAAAAAGTTACATAAAAGAGAATTTGTAGTTCTATAAGGTTGTAAGGAATAGCAAGCATAACTATTCATGAATGGGAATTGTTACATTAGAATTACTGCTATTTAACATGTTTTAGGATCATAGTCACACTTAATTGATGTTTGTTGTCTTTCAAAAATGTTCTGTGTTTGTCAAATGGAAACATGCTAAAAAAATTAAATATGTAACATTTTTTAGTAGGAAATAAAAGAAAATCTATAAATATTTTCCAGAGAAACTTTTTCTATTTTTATCACATAATCATATTTACAGGGAGGAGCTATTAGTGTTTCAGTAATCTATACAATGACTATATCTATTCAGGACTATATAGAGCCTGAAGGCTTTTGGAAGAATCTCAATTGGAGTTCAGGCTAGTTCCGTTTTTAGGCAAGTACTGACTGGATCTTGAAAATAGTGAACCCCCAACTTGGAAACTGTCTATAATGAATCGTGTATGCTTTGAACGAATACGTTTATCCTCGTCACAATTGCCACTTTCTGTTGAAATCCGACTGGCTACTTAGTCTCGAATCGTGTGAAGTAGGTTCTGCCTCACTAATGCCCGGTTGCACCAAAGTAGCATTTAACTACGGTTTCCATGAACCGAGTTCTGCTTGAACCTCAAATCGAAGATCAGCCTTGTTGCACCAAGCTACAACACGCACAATTGAACCGGAGTTCTGTGATCTGCGTTCATGGCGGCGGAAGTACGTCATGCGTTCAAAGCTGATTCCTGATTGGTTGCAAGATTCGTCTTTTGCGGGAAATTCTAACCGAGAAATTAATCCATTGCATTGTTTTCAACCGCCATTGCTACAGATTGTTTTCCGTTATCGCAGCCGTTATTACGACAATGGAGTGTTTTGGAAAAGCTGAATTTCGAAGGGTCCCTAACTATACTGAGAGGGAAAAACACCTGTTATTAGATATAATTGAGTCTTACATGCATATTTTGGAATGTAAAAAAACAGATGCAACGACGTGCAAAGAAAAAGAAAAATATTGGAATGTCGTTGCTGAAGAATTTAACGCTCAGTCGACAGTAAAAAGAACATCCAAAAGCTTAAAGACCTGCTTCGACAACATCAAGAAAAGAGCAAGGCAAGACAGTGCTGATGATAAGGTAAATATATCTACTTCGTAATTTATAATTTCGTTAACAGACTAACCAAGAAATAGATCGCCATGCAAACTTTAGTAACGTTGATAATTACCAGTAAATATTATTCCATGCTTTTATCATAATTAAATCGAAGAATTCTTTTTGTGTGTGTTTCAACGTGAAAAAGTTTTGTCTGACAATTAATCTAGAAAGCAACAAAATATTAAAATGATAAATAAAAAATTAATGTTGAAATAATGTAAAAATGAAAGTTGCCTGCATTATTTATAAGCAAAGAAAAGAAAATTTGTAATTAAGAAATAAATTTCTATTTCACATTATCATCATTTTCATTATTTATTCTTTACCTGTTTTATGTAATCACAATTACTTATGTAATGAAACTTGATGTATTGCTTTCAGATTCAATTAGTAAAAACAGGAGGAGGGACATTTGCAAAAAAATTATCTCCGATAGAAGAACGGGTGATAGGAATGCTCAAAAATCAGTTTGTCCCTCTGTCCTGCTCAACTGATAGTGATGGGGCATTTCATGTGGATATGATAGAAGGTAAGGCTTTCTGCTTAGTTTGTATAATTCATAAAACTAGTCTACCATAAAAAAACGAAAATATGCTTGTTGAGAGCTGTTTTAGTTGTAATCACTGATTTGTTTAATTGAAACTTGCTGATTACAGAAATAAATTTAGTTTTCCTATATCACATCAGGATTTTATTAACAAATTCAAATGAAATAATTTTCGGAAAATCCTGTAAATATTGTTATGCAAGAACACAGTATTAAGAATATAATATTAGAACAATTTGACCATTAGTTATTTTTTGACTTATTTGTAAAAGATCAAATATGCTGAATACAAGATGCTTTAATTGTAATTAAAATTTCCAAAAAAAAAAAAACCCATCACATATCAATTAAATTATCAAAGAAACTGATACATAATGGTATCAAAAATATATGATGTCTTTAAAGGTTTGTTTCATTTTATTATTTTCCACTGATAAAAGTAAATTTGAGATTATTTTTTGAAACTGTCTTTGCTAAATTCAGCTACATTTCAAGAACCATAGGGAGAGAAAATAAAACAACTGTAACTGTACATGATAAAGATTAAACTGCAACCATCTATTGGTGTTCCTTATAATTTATTTTCCATAGTAGTTGCTCAAGATTTACATAGGTTTTCTTAAAATGAACTGAAGGAGCAACTGAGACTGAATCAAAAAGATTACCATTATACACCTTTCCTACTTTATCTTGCTTAAATCAATCAATATCCTCCATTGGCTTGGTTGATACTCTATAGTTGCCAGTGTAATGTGCAAATAAATCATTATATAAAACTAGTTTATGATTTTTCTCAATTACCTTTTGAAAATATAAAATTTGTGTGCAAAGTATAACATCAAAATGCATTGTAAATAGAAGTTGAGAAGCTTCGAATAAAAATTTAATAATGTTAGTTTTAGAAATGAAACATGGTAAGGTTGTAAAGAATGTTGCTGAAAATTGCTTTCAAAATTTTCAAATTCAAAAGACTCATTTCATTTCTGTTTTCCTTGAATCCTATTATGAAACTGTCAATCACCTGATTTTTATAAATATCCTAAACATTAATAATTAATTTTCTTATTTTAGTTGATGTGCACCCAACAACAGTAGACCAAGAAAGTGCATTGGAAAACATAGATAATGAGGTTTGTAATCATTACTTATTAAATAAAAAAAAGAAAGGAAAGTACTGATCTTGACTAAATAAATTAACAAAGCAATTAACTTTGTATAAATCATTTATAGTGGATGTGAGTATATAAGCACAATCAGTAGTTAAATATATATCAAAAATGTGTTTTATTGTGATTTATTTGTAACTATGTGAATTATCAATTTTATTAAGTTTTCAGTTGCTTCTGTGTTTGGTCCTGGAGGGTAGTTTATTAGACTATTGTTTATTATGAATATGGTTTCAATAGGACTTAAATCTGTAATCTAAGCTCATATTTAATTTTTTTTGTAACTATTATTACCAAACTAACTTCATTTTTCATTTTCAGGTTGTGCAGGTTTCTTTCCAGGAAATGGCAGGCACCTCGCATCCCATTGAAACACAGAGCCATCCCATTAAAAAAAAAAACAAATCCAATGGCAGATGCAAGAGAAAGCTTTAAAAACTTCACCGATTCCCGGTGCATAAATAATAAAAGAAAACTGGAAATGATGGAGGAAGAACATAAAAAAAAATGCAAATTTTAGATTTGGAGATAGAAATAAAAAAAACTGAATTATTATTAAAGCAAAAAGAATTGCAACAATTCTGAAAAAAAAACGAGATATGTGTATGTAAAATTTGCTTGAAATTAAATAAAAGGCCAACACACAAGATTACATTTAAAAATTAACATTTAGCTGTTAATAATTTGATGTTATTTGCCAAACTGTTTTTGTGAAATTTGAATTATATGTGAATTTTTAAATGTAATCTGGTGTGTTGACCTTTTATTTCATTTCAAACCTATTTCTAATTTCAACATTTTTGTACAGAAATGTTTTATTTCCAAGTTCATGTTTAAAAATTATAAAACAAATTTTTGGGTAGTAGTCATTGACTTTTATTTACTCTGTCTATTAAGGTTGTTAACAATGTTGTGTGTAGCCACATTCATTGAATGGAATTGCATTACGGTATTTACAAAATATTGGTAATGAATTATTTACAATATTTTAAGAAATACTGAGTATTTATATTTCTGAATACAAGACGTTTGGAAAATATGAATGGTTACTATTTTCACAGTAAATCCTCAATTATTAAAACAGAAATAGCTATAGTTGTAATGAAAGAGATTAATCTGAAATTTAATTTAAGAAAATGATATTTTAGGGAGTAGATTCAGTTCCTAATTTTACTTCTAAGTTTAATATTTGAATATGTACACAGTTAAATGGCTTTGTACCATTATACTCTAAGTTGCTGCAAAAGTTACACCAAATTTCAACTACAATTTAGGTTATCATAAACTAAAATTTCATTTTCATTTCATAATAATTTCCTTTCCCCTCCTCCAATCAACAGAATAAAACATGCAATTCTTAGGGTAAAAGTATACATTTAAATAAGCATTTAACTTTACGTATAGGCCAGTTAAAACATACAAAATACTTCATTGCATTTTGTCACTTCAAGCTGATGACAACTTTTCACTCAGATATACATAATGTTGGAATACAAGTTGTCATATTAACAATGAATATCTGTAAAAGTATACTTTAAGCATTTAACTTTACGTATAGGCCAGTTAAAACATACCAAATACTTCATTGAATTTTGTCACTTCAAGCTGATGACAACTTTTCACTCAGTTTTACATAATGTTGGAATACAAGTTGTCATATTAACAATGAATATCTGTAAAAGTATACATTTAAATAAGCATTTAACTTTACGTATAGGCCAGTTAAAACATAGAAAATACTTCATTACATTTTATCACTTCAAGCTGATGAAAACTTTTCACTCAGATGTACATAATGTTGGCATAAATAATTTATATTAAGAATAAATGTCAGAAAAAGTATGAAAACATTTATGACAACATTATGTATAAGTGAGTGATAAATTAACATCAGTTTTAAATGATAGAATGTAATGAAAATGTATTTGTTTGACTGACCTATGTGTAATATTAAATGCTTAATTGAATATATAATTTTACTATCATTTATTCTCACTATATATTTAAATAAGCATTACATTATGTCATTTAAAAGTGATGACAATTTATTATTATACATAATGTTGCAACAAATATTTCATAGTGAGAAATAAATATCAGTAAAAGTATCTATTAAATTATGCATTTAACATTACACTTAGGTCAATGACATTTAAGTAAACATTGACCTTAAGCAATCATTTCACAAAGCAACACAGTATTTTTTTAAGTAAACATTGACATTAAGCAATCATTTCACAAAGCAACACAGTATTTTTTTAAGAAAATACAGAGTTAATAATTGCTGATCGGACTGCAGTATTTGCTGTACCTTCTACTTCACGATGTAATATATTATTTATTTCAGCAAACACCTGCATCCCATCAGCTGGCTCACGTGGTGGTTCCTCTTCTTTTGCTTTAATGGCAATGTTGTTTAATACCACTGCTGCCACAATGATATTTGGGACTTTCTCCAATTTCACTCTCAATCCCATTTTCAAGCAAGGGAACCGTCTCTTCAACACTCCGAAAGCCCTTTCAATAGTGTTTCTCGTTCTGATATGCGATGAATTATATCGTTTTTCAGCAGGAGTCACTGGATTCAGGAGGGGCGTCAGGAGATATCTGCGGCATGGATAGCCATTATCTCCTAACTCCCTCACTATTATCTCCTCCCTCACTACCTCTTGTTTCCATCTGTAGACGAAGAGAGCTACTGTTGAAAATCGTGCTGTCATGCGTTGACCCCTGCCAACGTGCAACGACGTTCTGAAATACCAGGTCTGCATCGCAAACAGCCTGAACATGAATGGAAAAGTAGCCTTTTCTGTTGCGATACAACTCCGCATTATCGTCACCGGGAGACTGGATCGGGATGTGTGTACAGTCTAACGCTCCAATCACAGTTGGAAATGCAGCGATCGCTTGAAAACTTCTCATTACTTCACGTTCTTCTCTTGGAGTTTGCGGCATTTTCACAAATGTGGGACATAATTCTGCAATACATTTACTGACCTTATGTATTATTCTGCATACCGTTGATTTGTGAATAACAAGAAAATCCCCTATCACCACTTCGAATGAGCCGCTTGCATAAAACCTCAATGTACATAATAACTGGTTCATTGGAGAGACAGGCTTATTTCTTTTACTGGAATAGGATAACTGATACCCTATTCTATCCAACAGTTGATGAACAGTTTGTTTCGACAACCGAAATCTGATTATGAAATCACCTTCGTCATATTTATCAAAGAAATCACACTGATCACGAAATATTCTCTCTCTTGGATATAAATCATGTAACCCTGTTAATAACTGAAATTCCTCTTCACAGTCACTGTCCGACGAATCAAATAAAGTTGCCATTTGAAAATTCGTTTTGCTAGTTGAGAAAAAACTCGTGTTGTTTTGTCTAATCGCAAGCGAATAACAGCAATGGCCGAACGCCGAGCAGCGGTTTTGAACCGAGTTCAGCGCCTTGAACGGCCGAAATCGGCTGTTCAACTTGACGACGCTTTTGAACCGAGATTATCACAAAACGTTGTTGGCGCAATAGGTTTAAGAATGATCTCCGTTCATCTAGCAGTTTGAACGTGGTTCAGCTCCTGAACTTCAATGGTGCAACCGGGCATAAGAGAGCTGATTTCAGGCAACTCTGGAAACTGTACTTGAAATTTGAATTGCAATCCTTGAATAAATGAGTTTTGTGTGCCCCTTTTGGCAACCCAAGCGTCTTATACGGTTGGCCCTAATAAAAGAGGTGTTTAGAGTCAATTCCCAAAAACCAATTGGGCCCAACTCCATCACATTTGGTCTGAACACTATTCAGACCATGGAGTTTTTATTTCTAAAGAAAAAATTAGTTCAAAATGTCGCCACATAGGGGAAAACATGGCGCTGGAAGATCAAACTTGCAGATTCCAATAAAATGTTGACGTCATAGATTGAAGGATATAAAAAGATGAAAACGAACAGAGTGGGTTAGGTCCGGCTGATATGCTATGGTTGCGTGGTGGTGCTTTGATAAACCCTAGCTATGCTAAATTTACGGGATCTTGCTTTGCTCTGAAATTTTATTACGAAAAAAATAACATTGCCTGTCGCCTTTCGGGAATACCTGACATTAAAGAATTTAAGCAAAGGTCTAATGGCAATCATAAATTTGTAAATAATGATTTTGCGATTTGAAAATATGGGATGTTACAAGCGTTGCTGGGACTAGGAAGGACACCGACATCAATCTAATTTGCAGCTGCTTCACGGGAATTAAACGATGTACACGCGTTTAGCAATGCTCGGGCAATATCCTGTAATTTGACGATGTGGAAAACTATGCGTAAACTACTGAAGCTTTTCCCATACAAGATCAGCCACACTCAACAGCTGCTTCGAGAAGATGCAGTGCTTCTCTGAACTTTTCTCTGATGGTCCAAACTCGAAAGGAAGTCGAGGTTTCCTGGCCTTGGAACATCTATAGAGCGATAAGAACATTTTCATCTTAATGGAATTGTCAACAAACACAAATCCTCATGTGTCTCATCCGATTCCTTTGCACCCATCGAAATTCGGTGTGGTTGGTCTTATACTGCTTCGTTCTTCATCGGTCGTACTTTTTTGAAGAAGTAACACCAAACGGTCCCATGAGTTGCTCGTCAATGCTGTGAGGTTTCAACGAATGCTGCTTGATTTTTGTTTTCCCAAACTTCTTTAATTACAGCCCCTCTGTAGATTGCGTTTACTGAGAAACCACTTTTACACCCCATGGTCTAAATAATGTTCGTACCAAATTTGATGGAGTTTGGACAAATAGCTTTTTAGTAATTGGGTTCTAAACATCTCTTTAATTACGGTCACCTGGTAAATTACGAATTGCTCAGGGTATCTGGGATATGCGTTTACTGCAAAACCACTTAATAATATATTCTTTGTCCTGAAATGTACTAGATATATTTGCACTTAAAGTGTAGGTGACTGAGTATCGAACACAGACAATTTTTATCATTGCATTTCTGTTTTATTTTTGTTCTTTTTTTTTCAATTTTCTTACTATTATAAGCGCAACCCGCTAAAATGTTTCGAGGATATTACATACGTTCTTTTTTTTTTACTTTTTATCATTTAAGCCACAGGAATATTTATTCAAATCTTCACTTCTTCAATAGGGATCTCGAAAATCACTCCTGAAATAGCTAACCTCCTACATTTTTATATATGTTTTTAAGGTCACTGCTCCTTAAGTCGTCAAAATTGACCGTCACAGCATGTCATGCAGGACTGTTCCATCAGCTAGTACAGTATAATACGATTTTTCAATAACGATATTTCCACATTTTATTGCCAAAAAACAAAATAGCGCCCCCAGAAGCAGTAGACGAAATTAAATGACACTTGTTATCACTTGAAAATCATAATTGTCTACAATTTCAATGCAAATGGGCCGTTTATTAGGGCGAAACACGCCAAAAATCCCTTTAGTAATGCGTCATACCGCCTGTAGCAATACGGCTTGGTATGGAGGAATGAAGACGTCTAATGCTTTCC
>JAFIDM010010858.1:0-11145 GCA_023159025.1 Thereuonema tuberculata | reverse complement strand
AGTTTTCATTCAAAATAAAGCAAAATCATTTACTATTTCGTTAATTAGTAATATAATCCCTTTACTTTTTAGCTATGAGGGGGTCCACCAAAAGAAAAAGGTAAAACGGGTCCATGGGGTAAAAAAGGTTGAGAAACCCTGATCTATATCATGAAAAGCAAATGCTTTTCATAGAATAATGATACAGAATAAATTATTCTGCTTTAAAGGTTCTTTCACTAGATATTTAAATATTAAATTTCCAAATCACATTTTTCATTAATTCAGTAAATATATAGTTTATTAATAAAGATCAACTGCCAAGTTGCCCAGAACAATTTCTACAGGTGGTTTCTTTGCTTTTCAAGATCTGAACATTAAATTTGGTGTGCTATTGGTGACTCATAAGAAATAAGGTTTGCAGTTCTTTTGTTTGAATCAGAGTGAACTGTTTGAAGTGCTTAATATATCAGATCTTCAGGGTTGATATATTTGATTAATTACAACAAAATAGTGTAAATGGAAACACGTGTCATGAATACTGACTATTTTGTACAAAAGCAAACCAGAACAAGGAATTTACAACTATTTTTTGGAAATACTTTCTACCATTCCCATTTTAACAAAATAAAGGCTTAAAAGCTACAGCAATGTCTAATGAGGATTATAACTTAAATATTCACTGTACTGGCTTAAAGATCAGATTTCCTGACATCTTTGGATTTAATCCTATATTCCAACTGCATTTACATAATTTTTTTTTAATCTGAACTGAATAATTATTTTTCATGTAAAAAAATGAAAAACCCAGGGTTTCATTAATACAAATCAAATTCTTAATAAACATTTTAATAAATCAGCAAAAACTAATGTTAAAAGGCACAAATCTGCTTCAAGGGAATTTTATAAGCAGCTTTTCAAATGTGTACATTTTTAAGTCTCTACAATTCCCAGTGTTAGAGTATTTTAAAGAGAATCTTTTAAATTAAAGACATTCCACTTGCTTTTTTTTTCTTCACAAGGAAAAATAATTGCTTTGGGAATTTAAAATAATACTTTTTAATAATTTTAATTTTTATATATTTTCAAGTACAATCTTTTCCTCTTTCAATAAACCTATTCTGTTTTAGCTAAATAATAATAAAGTTTAAGCCTGAACCTACAATAATAACAGTATATATAACAGATTGTTAATTTTTTTTTGTTCTTGTATTATAACTGAACTTTAGACTTTCATTTAGGATTTATCAGAAAGGTTGGGAGAAGAAGCAACTCAAAACATTAGAAAATACATTTTTATTTTCATATTTTCCCACAAATCATGTCAAAACCTTTGATATCTACATATGAATGGCAGATGTTATTACAAATGGAAATATCAGCAAAAGTCAAACAATCATTTAAGAAAACCCAACTGATATTCACTGGTATCAAGATTACAATAGTTAGAAATATCATTTATTAATTAGGCTACTCAAATAAATTATCCATAAAACTGCAAACATTACATTAACAATTAATGAATCACCATAATTGTTTAAATAAAAAGATAATGCTGATAAAAAGGAATGTGATCCTCTTATTTTCTAAATTCTTAAAATATCCAATGAAATTACAAATATAATAAATATCTAATCAGATTTACTTTTTAAGTAATGTCAGTAGACCTGAAGAAGTGTTTCAAAATGCTGATGACCCTCCACTGTTAAATTATAGACTTAGTTACTTGTACAAGGTTTGGAGTAAGTCCCTTGTTGCAGTTTGTTTTTGGGGAGGGAAGGCCAGAAAAGAAAAATTTTACTGGATAAAAATGAAACAAACAAGGAATCACTATAAATTAATGTTGCTGCAATTAGTAATTAAGTTTGCTAATTCTTCAGCTATAGAATAGATTGTGAATTACTCATTTACTTGAAAAATTAAATTTTCATTAATTCCAAAAATCTGAAAACCATGTCCTCACAATTTTCTTTCGAAATTTTTCCTCTTTAGTGAACTATAGTTTCAAAAATCAAATACTCTTTAAAGATCAACAGGAAATTCAGGGGAGAAAAAAGAAAAAAAAAAAAAAGATGGATTTGAAAAGGGGGGGGGAATTCTATGATGCCAAATAATCTGTGCTATTCTAATAAACTAAATATAATTCTTGATTTAACACTGAACTATCCTCTTCAAAACATGTTTGTGAAGTTGAATGAAGGTCAATCCCTATAGATGGAACCTTAAATCTGTTTCTTTGATGTGTTTTGGTCAATTCTGCTTCAAGGTGTTATTTTGCTTTTCCAGCATCTCAACTTAAAAAAAGTTAAACAGAACTTACATGAAATGATTCAAATACCTCACAGTATATATCCAGATTACGAAGCTCAATTTAATTGCTTTAAAAATCTTTCAGTCGTTGAAATCAAATTTGAACCCTGTGATGAAATAGCTATGGAATATTTTTGAAGTACACTTTGCCTGATAATATTAATTTTCCTCTTGAATGGATTGGAGTATTCATTTCAAATTCTGGCAATGTCTTCCATTTCCAATTCTGATAAAAAATGCAATGGGCTGATTTGACTTTTATTGTTCTCACCAAAATCTTCATTTACTGCAGAGTGATCGTCGAAATGCCTGCATTGTTTGTCGCAGTTGGAGATGGAGTTCCATTCTCCAGAGTTATGGAATACTGCTCAGATCAAGTTTAATAGAAAACGTCCTTCAGTTACAGAAGCCCTCTTTCGAGTTTATCTAAATTCAGTTTTAAAATTTAAGATGATTCCAGAATTTAGGAATTATAAGGCTATTCTCTGTTTGCAGAAGAGAAAGGTCTGTACCTGAGGGATCTGAGATTGAATTTTATTCTAGGAACCAATAAAATGATGGACGTGGAAGGATCTAATTTGATTTCAACATTGGAAAGATTTTTAAGCCAATTAGATGATAGTGAATGTGAGCTTCGGAATCTGGATGTCTACTGTGACTGGTACAGCAGCAATTGGAACACGGAATTATAGGAGATCTTCAGAAATCTGGACACGATTTTTAAGCAATCAAACACATTTAAAAGTCGTCCAGTTCAATTGATGGTGGAAATACTGTGAGAGATTATTGGAATCAGTAGTGGAAGGAAGTGGTTCTTCAATCCCTTAAATTTACCTTAGAAGACACACTCCCTTAAAGCAGACTAACTCCCTTAATTCCCTCACAGCAGAGTAACTTCCTTAACTCCCTTCAAGCAGACTAGGAAAGCATTTTACACATCTTTATTCTTGCAAATTTTAGAAAATGATTTTGAGATCAATTTTCAGATTGTGAAATCTACTGAAGAGTTTAACCATGCATAATATTCAGAACATAAGATTTTAACCTATAACAGTCTTTATAGTACATACCAATCTTATCTATTTAGATATTTCCTGGAGATCAAAATCATTTATGGAATGACTTTTATATATCCCTAAGGCACTCAGAGCCGTGCTGGCGTGGTCGTGCGGTCTCGGCGGCGGCCAGCCGTGGCGTCCAGTGGGCCAGTTCCTGGGTTCGAATCCCGGCAAGGGCATGGCTGTTTCAATTTCCTTTCCTGTGTTGTCCAGCCTCTTCTTCACTTTCTCTCTGGTCGGACGTCATTCCTTAATGGCGTCCTGGGGGAAGGCAACGGGAAACCACCCCCAGTATCTGTTCCCTAGTTTATCTACGGCTTCTCCTAGGGGTTCGCCCTTCGGGGGTCACTAGGTTCCGTAGACCGCGTAACTTCGTATATACGAAGATCGCACATCATGATGATGATGATGATGAAGGCACTCAGAAAGGCATTAAAATTAAGTCCCCATCTGATTTGAAACTATAGTATATACCTTCTAAGAATATAGCTCTACTATATTCTTGTAATCTTCAAATATTGAGAAGAATGCAAATCAGCAAGTGTCATTATTGAGATTACAAATGTGGAATAATCCTGGTGATGTTCCGAGATAATAAAATGTTAAGCTTCTGAATCATAAACCCGAATTAAAAATGTCTCAATTCTATTTCGCCCCTGATTAAATGTACAAGCTAGTCAGAACTTCTTCAATTATGATGTAAAGCGTAATATTACTTAATTTAAAAAATAAAACTGTTTTTATCTGTTTTCCTTGTCTTAAGATTCACTTTTTAAACCAAAGAATCCATAAATACACACTATGTAACTAAACCATTTCAAATATATTTTCGGAAAAAAAAAATTCCATAACTGCAATTAGTGAGTCAGTAGTAGCTTAGTTGTTTGGACTCTTACTATTCATAACAAAAGAAAAAAAAGTACTTGAATGTTTTAAGAAAACTTGGAAAATGGACCAATTAAAATTTTTGCATTAGCTTCAGTATCAGGTCAACTTTTACATTTAAGCAAAATGAACTTAGTTCACAAACATTTCTCTTACAAATAAGGACTACATAAGACTTATTAAGCAATTGAAATGCTATTTTGAAATTACAACATAATTAAAATATTGTAAAGAAAATAAATAAATAAATACACTTCAGTTTCATTTGGAATCATATTTACAACCAAGATGCATGGAAAATTTAAAGTATAAATTTTAGTATTGTAAGGTTTGACTGTCAAATACACTAGGAATATATATATATATATAAAAAAAAATAGGTTGACAAAATTATCAATATTTACAAATGTAAATAATCTAAGTAAAAAAAAAATGTACATCTGCCAAATATAAAAACATCAGGATTTCAAGTTTTAGTTTTATTATTCAAATTATTTGTCTCAGTTTCTATATTAATATTTCTCCTTTTGTGCTTCTTACTCTTAATATAATCAAAGAAGTAAACTTCTTTATTTACCCAACTACAAAATTTATAATTCTAAATTAGCCTCAATCTCAAATGAAAATAAAATAAATTAATATAACTCCACTGCTCTATTCAAACATTTGCAGATAAATAAGAAAAATATTCTGATACCAAATTATTAGGAATGCTTTTTACTGTATTTCATTACCTAGAGAATACTTTTTTTTTTCAGAAAACATTAGAAATGACGTAATAAATTAACAAGTGACAATATAAGCAATAATAATTCCAAATAAGCAATATATTGAACATGCAGTCCAATTTGGCCACATTCATTAAATAACCATTTTCGTTCATTTATTTGCACACTTTTAATATAGGATATTAAAAAGTACAATAAAGGAAGTTTCTGATAATACAATTATAAACTAAAATACATTAATAGTTTCTATTCCACCGTTATTGAAGTTCAGTGGAAAAGAAGACCAAGTTTGCTTCGAAAAAATTTATTAGATTCTATAGATTTTTTTTTTATTAATTGATTCTATAGATTTTCTATTTAAAGAGAATTATTTTATTCATTCATTAATTGGTAATATATATGTTAACTTAAGGTGTGACAGTGCACATTTTGTAGAGAATTTCTATTTGAAGTACATTAAACAATGCACAATAGTAGTTATCTTCTCTTGGTTATTTCAACTTTTTTTTATTTTGCTTCTTCAATCAAATGTTTAGTCTTTATATTCAGTAAACACAGCTATCTGCAATAAGAAACAAATTCATTTAACAGTTTTCAAAATTTATTCATACCGCTTTTAAGATATTGGATAATCTCTCAAATTTGAAAAGGAAATTAAATATTGAAAGGATTCGGTAAGATTTGATCTCACTAATATAAACCACTATACTGTAAATATACTGGCTTAGGAAGTTCTGATAAAAATCTCCAACAGTGACTTCAATGAATACTACACCTATCCACTCTTTAAAAGTGTTACAGCAAATAAAAAATAACTATAACCTTCACTACGTTTTCATCTAACAAGTTAAAGAAGTACAAGCCAATTGTTTTTAAAAAGCTGAGAACCACAGAAACAGGGTCAGTTAGCATTTTCTCATTCTTTGAGTAATTGTTTTCAATGTATCTAAAGAAAATTTCAGTTTGGTGAATTTCAACAAATGCTTCCATCTTATTACCAAAATGATATAATAGCCTTTTTTTTTATTCCATTTAATTGAAGTTGAAGTTTGGTCAGGAGAAGAAATATTCATCAAATTTTTTATTTATATTTATAACTACGGCAGGTAATTATGGAAACGAGATATATATTTGTTACACTAGTATACCTGAAATTCTACAGTCTTTGGATTATAAATAGCTTCAAATATTTGTTAATTTATAATAAGAAAACTTAATATTAATCTTGTATTAATTATTCAGTTAATCTTACTTTATCTTTAAGTTGTTGGCCTAATTGAAGGGCTACAGTAAAAAGCACCAGAACTTCATTGAGCCACGGCACTGAATATTCTGCTTGTCAAGTATCAAACTTGGCATGTCCATGATGATGCTGCAGATGATACAAGGCAAAAACCAAGTTGTGGGAGTGAATGTAGAAACTAATGGCCAAATCGGGAGGTAGAGGAGGCTGCAAAGATTTCTGAATAAAAAAAAAAAAAAAAAATAAGTTTATAAGGAAAAAACAAACAAACTAACAACCAAGAAGCCAATACTTCAAAGTGTCATGATCAATTTTATTAAAGAAAGTAACAGTTTATACCATATTTTTGCTGCTAAGTAGCTTTTCAATGGTCTTCTTTCATGGAACAATTGCGGCCTCTTTGAAGGCAGTCCATTACTTTAGTGAGAAGCTATAATTAGTTAATGTATTAATATTAAACACAGTTTTTGTGGAAAAAGAAAAACAAAACAAAACAAAAACAAAAACACTGATTTTACATGATATTAACGACACTATAAAGCAGAACTTTCTTTTTCTGTTTGGAAATGTATTCCTTTTCAATATGTATCTTGTATATCTTATTCTCTGAAAGAGAACTTTTTTCTTATTATTAAAATTTACTTTCTTTAAATCTGTGGATGTATGAATCTTCAGATTAAAGTAAAATTATCAAAGTTAATATAAAAACTAGGCCATCCCCCTCTATCTCCCCATGATAAGTATGAGATAATCCAAGAAGAATCTATTTCAAGTGGTTATGGCAAAAAGTGATTATTTTATTCCTTTTTGAATGAACTCATTATTTGATAGTGCACAAAAAAAAAAAAAAATAGAATAAAAGGATTGGATATTAGGGGACCAGCAGTAGCCCAATGGTTTGCGTTCCTTACTGCGAGAACAAAGGTCCTCGGTTTAAATCCCATGCAAGGCAAAAAAAAAATAAAAAAATTATAATTAACAATTGCGCAGACAGAGAAATAAAAGATTTTAGTAATATAAAATTAGCTGCAACATTCATCTGCAGGAGCATGTACCAATGTTAAAGTCCCACTGTCCTCAAAATGGATCCCCAGCTGCATCATTCTTACTAAGCATACCTAATATGTTACATTTTATTCATTATAGAAATAAATATCTTATTCTTTTCATTCCTTGCAAATACATGACAAGTAAATGTACAAGGATTGATTAAGAACAAATTCAGAAATTAACATTTCTATATAGATGTTCATCTGCTAGAACAGAATTATACACAAGTGCTTTATCTTTATAAATTTAGTTCTTTTTAAGAGTAACACAGTAAAATTAAGTCACATTCAATTGTTATGAAGTCATTCAGCAAGGCTAAGAAACTATCCCAGAAAAAGGCATGGTCAATCAATATATTTACGAGGCAGTTGGTAAAAAATATAGTTGGAAGTTACTTTCTAAAGGATATTTGATTGGTATAGTACATTATCAAGCCCAGATATCAGGAATAGCATGGAGTGCATATTTGTGAGGGAGGGGGTTAATTGATCTTGAAATGTTGAAGAAACAAGACAAAAGCTCTTTTTATGTTTTACAAATAAACCTTCAAAAACCCTGAGAAATTTGGAAAATATACATTTGAATTGAAAATATTACATATTTTTAATGTTAATTGCTAAATTGTTTAATAAATGACAATTATTATTCAAACAATGAGATTAATCACCTGTTGGAGTTTCCATGGACACTCATTTTGAACAATAGTTCGATGAACTTGGTTTGTATGCTTGTGAATTTTTAAATTAATATCCTATAAAGCAAAAATGAAATTTCGAAAATATGAAATTTATTCTTTCTATTACTTATATTAAACAATTTTTTATAATAATTGATTGATTGAATTATAATAATGAAATAAAACTTCAGAATATTGACACCCCTAAATAATTTATGAAATAAATTGTTAAATGAAGATTTAGAAATTTATGTTCCCAAGTGCACAAAATACAACGTATATATATATATATAATCTTTTACAAAAAAATAATTCTGTCAGAAATTAGAAGCAAGAATTTAATTTCAATTTGGTTACTCAAAACTTATAAAAAAAAATCTCAAAAAGTATTTTATAAGGTATCAAAATTTGATTTGTTTGTTCTGCAAAGCTGAGTAATTTCTCTACAGGTTTTCTTTGAGAAGTTATTATGTGGCTACAAAATTGCAATTCTATCTTTTCTACTACTAATATGAGACCACAACACATACCTCAAATATTATCTGTTTAAACATAGGATTACATTGATATTTTAGTGCAAAGCTAAAATTTTAATGAAAATGCATCAAAATTAATAATTAAAATAAAATTCTGGTTATTGGATGTCTGTGACTGCAATGTTCAACTGTTCAAAGATTAATTAGCAAAGGAAGTAATATTAAAGAAATTCAAATAAAGTTGATTGATACATCTAAGGTAGAAAAGGGACACTAGTGGAGGTGGTAGCGTCTGCAGGAAAGACCAGGGAAAGAATATTTTACAGAACAGAGGAATATGTAAATATGGATAGAAAAATATTAGAAGTTGAATGTTCCTTATCATATTCCAATGATAAATGTTTTGAAACCCACAAGCTGGATATTTTTCACCAAATGATCACAATTTAGAGGCCAAGAAGCAATGGAAAAGCTTTTTATGATGTTTTAAAAAAACTAATCTTCAATTGTAACTAATTATGTAGGGCCTAACAAAAAAAAAAATGCTTGTCCAAATTTATTACTTCATCAGCATTATCATTCAAAAAATTGCTAGCATTTATCTTGCAGTCTAAGTGAATTTTTGCTGTCAATATATCTCAATTCACCAAAGATAAAGCTCATCAGCTTATGGAAATGAAGTGTATTTAAGACACTAATGAAAAGATAAAACAAATTTAAAATTAAAAAGACAAGGAGCTTCATGCCAATTAAGCTTAATTGCTATTTATTTACAGAGGAATCTTTGCACATTTCAAAGAACCACTGGGTTACCACAACTACACAATATTTTCAACTCATTTATAAATCTCTGGTGATCTCTTTATATTACTAAATTAGGGTGTGAAGCTCTTCTTTTCCAAAAAGAGAAACAGCTACGATAATAAAAACAAATATATTTGTATATTCAGATATTCCACAAAGTAGAATTTTCAAATGACCTGATCCTTTAATAAAACTCAAATTAAGATCATTTGGAAAGTTAGACATTATTACATCTTTGTTTCTTTGGAAGTAATTCAATCTTCGATGTGGCATCGAACATGGCCTGTGTTGATAAGCAAGAGTTGTCGTACCACCCAAAACAGTATTGTCCAAATGCTTTGTAAAATTTATTGCACCATCTTGTTGGCAGGCATTCAGATAGTTGTCAATAGTCGTACGCCACCAAAATGTTTTTTGCATCCATTGCTTGCAGTCCTGCACATAACATGTACAACCCATCAAAATTTCTGTGTTGCTTCTTCAGCAACATCATTAAAGGCAGTTTGCAGTTTTGTGGCAAATTTTGAAATTATGGATTTGATCATGTAATGAAGTCTGTAATGTCCTTCTTTCCATGACTGAGTGACCCTAAGCTTCTCTGCAACTGATTCATAGGTTCTATACTTAACAGCCACATAACATGGCTAGGACGACTAGGGTAAAACTTCTTAGTTATGTACGAAAAGTACGTATTACCTTTCACTTCAATTGTTTTGTGGAAAATATGTAAACAGGAGATTTCAAAACAATGTAGCTATTCAGAATATTAAGATATAGAAACATTTCAAAACCAGAATTCCTAAATGTGTTTATCAATTTCATTTGAATATTTAGTTTCTAAAAAAAGTTATTTTTCTTTATTTAAATGAAGGAAACGTTATTAAAGCAGAATAATTGGTATCTGTATGGAAAAAAAATTATTTTGTAAAACTTGCTCCATTCAATAAAGTTAACTGGAACTGCTTGTTGCTAAATTTTATTGATGCCAAATGTAATTGTGGATTTAAAAACATAAGGAAAACTAAGAATGCAAAATTTGTAACATAACTAGAAGTTCAATCTTGCTAAATTTGATTAAAAAACTTTATTTGAAATAAAGAGGAAATAAAGCAAATCCCTTTAGCCCTCAACATTATTTTTTTCTATCTTTTTCAGCTGTTTCATCACATCATGCAATATAAAAACATCAACAAGTCTTAATAACATTTAAAAACTAATAACGAACTACAAACTCGTTTGTAGTTCGTTATTAGTTTTTAAATGTTATTAAATGTTATTTGCAAGCCGTGGAGTTTGTAATTAATCAACAAGTCTTAATTTTAAAAATGTATTTTTTACGTGCGCAGAAATTATAGTTGATGAAAAAACTGCAGTCGCACAAGTTAAAAAAAGAGGATTTTTTTTAAAAGATTAAAAACATTTAAAAGATGTTTAAGAAAGGGGGGGGGGGAAACTACTAGTTTCGACTCCGTTTCTATTGGAGTTCGTCGGGTAAAGAACGAAAGAAACTAAAGGGACTTAAAAACTTAGTGAATCCCATAATGCCTGAGGTGGAACGAGAGCATGCCGGTCATTATTGGAGGAGTTACATTTCAATAGTTAAGGGTGAGTGGTGTGGTTGTTTTATTTGATTTTTTTTTTGTTTTTCCTTTCCTTAAGTTTCCTGTGTAGGTGGTATTCTTGAATGCTGTTAACGGATAAACATTCATTATATATATTAGGCTCGGAGAGGATGTAAAAGGATTCTTTGCAACGTCGTCGTAAATCATTGGGTTCACTGTCAATGATAGTAACTTGCGAAAAGTTGATGGTGTGGCCCGTATTTTTTGAATGGGATACCGAGTTGTAATAGCGGGATGAGATACCGGGTTACTATCATCGAGCACAATTTACATATATATTCAATTTCATTGGAATGATAAATTACAGCATGAGT
>JAFIDM010010857.1:0-11145 GCA_023159025.1 Thereuonema tuberculata | reverse complement strand
CAACATCATGACAGCTGATGAGCGATACATCATTCCAACATCATGACTGCTGATGGGCGATACATCATGACTGCTGTTGCACCGTAGCGGTTCAAGGTCATTGAATTGTGTTCTATTGTGCTTGTTTATTTTCTATTCTGTGGTAATGGAATCTAAAAATGAAGTAAGCTGCTGAAAAATTAGCAAAGGTAGTTGTTTGTGAAGAAATGAATTTAGTAGCTGTATTTCTGAAGAAAATGAATCAGATAGTGATAATAAAAATGTAATTATAAATACCATAATAAGTGAAAAACAAGTGATACGACGGCAAGTTCCCAAAATTGAGGATTTCATAATTCATTCGTTCCATCCCACAGAGATGTGGTTTCAAATGCATTTCAGACTGATTAGACATAACTGTGGAGATGAGTTTAAGAAAATATGCAAACTGATGCATGTACATTAGAAATTGAATGAAAAATTTTGTATAAACAATGTGCACATGCAAATTGTAATGAATAATTGACTGAGGGCATTGTATACCATTACACCAACTGGTGGACCTTCGTGATGCTGTCACACCAACTGGTTGGTGTTCGTTTCGCCTGAATGACAGCAAACACATCGTCTGTCATCATTTTATACCAAGACAAACGCTTGTGCTAAACAAACACTATGATATACTTTAAAAACTTACATAACTCTTTATTGAGAAAACAAAAGAACTCCATCTTGGCTATATTTCGAAAGTCTCAGCGACCTTTCTTTTACGAGCCTTACACCTTAGGGAAAAGAAACATCGTCTTCTTCCCCAATAAAAAATAAATTAACTATTAACAATCATAAATATAGAAAAATTCGTAACAGAACGAAAAAACGTGCCATGCTCATTCAAAAATAAATATATAAATTGTCCTTTTTCTTGAAATAAAATAATAAATTGTTCTTTTCGTCCAAAATCTGATGTCTAAATTGAAGAAAATAAATTGTCTTTTCATTTAAAACCAATGTCCAAATCGAAAAATAAATATTGGCAACGAAATTCCATCCTCAAACAAAATCATTCGTCTTCAAATAAATTTATCTTAGAAACTCCATCTTCATCAACACTCCAGTTCTTTGAAAAAATTATCTTTGAAGAGAATCTATATTCTTGAAGAGAATCCATATTCTTGATCGTTAATATATTTAACCCTATTCACCCGAGATTCAATTCTCAAATTAGCAAAAAATTAACAAAAATACTCCAAGTAATACATTAAAAACTTACATAACTCTTGGCTATAGCCAAGATGGAGTTCTTTTGTTTTCTCAATAAAGAGTTATGTAAGTTTTTAATGTATTACTTGGAGTATTTTTGTTAATTTTTTACTATGATATACTATTGCTATTTGTCGTAGGCAACAATCCTGCAGATACAATATATAGAAGGGTAAATATAGTACAAGACACCAACTTCTAATGACAATTCAAGCAGGCTATGGATGTTTGTTAGTTGAGTCGTTATGTGTTGCCAGTCCTTCCACAGATATGTTGAAACCTGTCAGGCAAAACCAGGCAACACAAATGGTGGTGGTGTGGCTCCAGGTCATACGTGATTTCCTTGATTCTTGAAGGCATGTGCTTCGCTCTTTTTGAACAGTTTAGTGCCGTACGCTACTATAATGACGGAAACGGAGGGTTTAGCTCTAGAAGACAAAGCAGCATCTCTAGCGTTGATTATTCTTCTATGCTCAAAGTATGTTCACTGTTGGAAAAGCTGTCGACATCTGCAGAAAGTTATGTTTAGGGATTTATAACAATGTCCACAATGTCTTTTCACCAGGAAGCTTTGTGTTTCATTACTCTGCACTTGCAACTTCAGCTCTTGCCTGTTCAGTCACTTTGATCAGACCGAGAATGTCCTCATTTGCATGCACTGTATATACTAGCAGGTCTGGACATTTTATGGCAGTTGAGTAACGCCTTACAGGTTGTTTTTTTTTTTCTGTTCATGTATTTGAACACTATGTATTATTATATAGCCAATTCCAATTAATAGGGCTAACAGTTCATTAGAGCAGCCACTTATTTGGAAAAAATGTTAATAAAGATATACCAATATATAAAATGATAAAGGTTTTATTTGATTATTTGGGACAGTATATCGCTAAGTCTTCCCCATAATATAATTTAAATTAGTGGATATTAAAAATAAGAATAATAAAAAGGAGAGGTGTAGAATCATCTACACTTCCATAATAGGAGATTTCATTTAATTACAAAACATATATAAATTAAACATTCATGTAAAACATTGTGATAATTGAGATGACTTATTTACTCCTAGACTATACGGCTGTCTTGAGCGCCTTGGCCTCTTTGATGACAACTGCCCACTCATTTCAGGTTCCAGCTTTTTGCCTTCACCTTTCCACTTTCAGTAAACCATGATCTTTTTCAACTTCCTGTAACCACCTCAGTCTTAGTCTTCCAACTTAACTTTACCTCCCGGTTGACTAGCCAGAGCTTTTTTTAACTAATCTTCCTTCATCCATTCTAATTACATGACCCATCCACTGCAATCTTTTCCTTTTAATGTCTGCTAGCAAATCTAAATCCTTATATAATATCCATAATTCCTGGTTGGCCCTTATTATCCATTCGCTGTTCTCAACTGTGGGGTCCTTAAGTATTTCCCTATTTCCTTTCCCATGAGTTGAGTCTCATCATATCTCTCTCCATCATGGACCATGTTTCCCTCCTATTTAATGAGAGATTTACTTTCTCACAAATTGTATAAGAGTAGCTGTCAGATTTCAAACCAAAACATTATATTCCAATGTATCTTAATTAAATGGAATCGACTGTATTTTTAAATAGCAAAGTTTAACATGCTTATAAATATAACATGACCAACAGGAATCATTGATGAGAATGTGGGACAACTGTTCGTCCTTGTTAGGACTCATCAGGCAGATTTGCCGAACAATGATTAAGCTCTGAAAGTGCAAACGTCAATGTGATTTTTTGTGTTGATGTATATTGTTATGAAGGAATGACTGTTGGTTTTGTGAATGATATTAGAGAGGAGCATGTCGTTGTTGAACAAGGATTATCTGGCAGTACGTTGAAATTAATGGTTTTTGTGAGTGAGGAATTTGCTTCATTGTCTGCATGGTATGTGTCCATGTCTCCTGCTCCACTGTTTTTCATTTTGTCTATATGCTGTCTGTATGTACTAATTAAATTCCGCTATTTCTTACTATATTCTTTATCTTTATTGTTAGGCCTTTAGCTATGTTTATTCACTGCAGTTGCTACCTCTTCCTATAATTTTGTTCTTCTCATCAGGCTGTTTGTAAACTTGTCTTCCATGTTTCCTCTGGTGTGAATTAGTAGTTTTATTGCATTTGTGGGCCAATGTTGTCCTAGAAAACATAAAATGATGGATATTTCATTAAATAGTTTTGGTTATTATCAATAAATGGAAAACTATATTTTAAAATTGTAAATCTGCAGAAGTCTACCATGACATTTGTAGTTACAATCTGCCTATCAAAAGGACATTGCAATACAGACCTTTGATGAATGTTCTTGGTTGTACCACCTATTCCAAGAAGATTTCCCATGCTTCGTTGCAAAGACAGACCAGCGGCAGAAATACCAAAATCACCCTTATGCTGACAAAGTTTACAAATCAGTTTTGATTTTTATACTTTACTACACAGGTATTTGTAAAAACAATGTACAGTTTTAATAACTGGAAAGTTTTTCTGAATGTACTCCATTAATAAACTTCTAACCAATGTGACTAGGTTGATGTAGATGACCAGCCGAACTTCCGACTGCCTTTAACCCTCCAGAACCCATATGTGTGAACCTTAGGATCTATCAGAAGGAGACTTCAGTGTGAAAAAAATCCCCAACATCTGATAGGACAGGGGATTGAATCCAGCTTCTGCAGGAAGCAGTCAAACATCATCTCAGCCATTTCTAAGGCCATGAAAAAAAACCAATACAGAAATGATGATAATTATAACATTACTATTAAGTATAATAATGAATAGCAATGGATCCAAAGTACAGGGTGTCTCTAATTAAATTTCACCTATTCCACACAGTCTACTTCAAAACTATTTATTTGAATGGCATCAAATTTATAGTATGTTGTAATACCATTCCTTGAAAAAAAAATAATTTCAGAAATCAACACCAGAGGACATTTGTAGGCGTGTATGCTGGCCATGACAATGCAGTATAGCACTGATATGGGTACAGTTACGTCACAACATGTTCAATATGTTGACCACTATTATCTGCTTCCATCTGAAATCATGTTCAGCTGTAGAACGCAAGGTGATTGCTGGCAATGTTGAGCATGTGAAGTGATACGGTTGCTTTAAGATCTGTCAAGGTTGCTAAGTTGTCACCATAAACCAGATCTTTAAAATACACCTATAGCAAAAAATCACATGTGGCGAGATCCAGTGAGCGTGAGGTACTGAAGTGCCTGCTGATGATGCGGTCATCAGTGATATGATCGAGGAGCACCTGTTTAAAACAATTGGCGATGTGTGGAGGGGCACAATCTTGCAAGAACAGTGTTGAATCAAGACACTGTCGTTGTTGCAGTGCTGAATTATTGAAGTGGTTGGTAATGATGCATATCGCTTGCCAGTAACGGAACATGGAGTAGGTCTGTGCGCCTATGCTCTTCAAAGAAAAACAGTCCAACAAGGAATGTTCATGTAAACCCACACCAAACTGTCACTTTTGTAGAATGTAAAGGAATTTCCGGATATGCATTGGGATTTTCTCTCACCCAAATGCGATAATTATGTATGTTAAGTGCATCATGCAGATGGGAATGTTCCAGGGCGAGTCCTGGTCAATCTCGATCCGAGCTAAGAAGTATAGTGTTAATCAGGAGGCAGAAGTTGTTGAATGTGATAAATTTTGTAAGGATAGCAGCACATAATGTTCGGAACAATTTTTTTGGACAGTGACAATAGGCTGGCCCAACGATGTGCAATAAGCCAAACACTGACACTGGATCAGACATTGAAATCCTGTCCTCTTCCACTTTGGTGAACCATCTGTGTGGCAAAAGACTTTCGTCCTCTTCTGGCTTTCACATTCAACGACTCTGTTTCTTCAAATTCAAGGCATGTTTCGTTATCCATTCACAGTCGTTGGACCTCGTCGCATACCTTTTAACTACCTAAACCTCGGCAAAGCTTCTGGTGCAGAATTCTGTTTTTTGGTAAAACAATTTCACAAATAATGCATGTTCTCATAAATCAACATCATTTCGAGTTGAACACAAAATGCAAATGAAAACGCTTCTGAGGCTGTTGCTTAAATAGTGATGTGAGGGATGTGCAAACGGAAATTTGTATTTCTGAAACCATACACACCTACAAAATACCCCTGGTGGTGTTTTTGAAACTATTTTTTTTTTCAGTGAATGTACATCCCATAGTTTCATTCATTATGCCGTACAATAAATTTGGTGACATTCCAATAAGTAGTTTTTTTCCTAGAGTGAAATAGGTGAACTTTAATTATCGACACCCTGTAGTTTCTATGTATTTTTCAACAAGGGTTCCTTCAGGTGGAACAGAGGAATAGAAAAAAACATATCGCAAGGCTGAATGAAATTTAATGGACGAAAACATGTTATTCTTCTGCAGATGGTGAGTCAATCAATAAACCACTGTTTTATTACATCACTATATAGGAAACTGTTTGGTCTTTCCAATCTTTAAGTCCCATCTGTGTATCTGCCCTGCCATTGAAGATATTCATGTTTCAAGATCAACAGCATTTGGGTAACACTTCTTTAGCAATTAATCGAGGTTTATCACAGTGTTATTATATTTGAAATCTCCAGGGAATTTTACATAAGAAACAACCTAACTTTTCTTTCAGAAGTCATAAAACGTAAAATTCACATGGACCTATCTCTGTTAAGTATTGTTGCGACAACATTTATAGAAAAACATGTTAACTTTGAAGCACTGTTACTCTAGATCCAGGTGACCTAGAAATCTGTAACTTGGAATTTGAACTACGACTCTTTATCAAGAACAAATTTCATGAATGTTCCTTATTCTTTTTATTTATTAAAAATTATTACTTTGTTTAAAAATGACGCAAAAAACCCACAAAGTTCAATTCAAGGTAAAATTATAGAGCTCTGGAAAGCTTCTTTTTGTTCTGTGGTTGTATTAAATCACTTTATTTGAAGACAAATCATTACATGGTTGTTAATAATAAAATGGGAGCCAGAAACCTTATGGAACACTGATGTATAATTTCTTTACTCTGTCTCAAGCAATATCTAATAAAAGTGTTATGCAAAACATGTGATGATCAAAAATTAACTGAAAATTACTAAATATTTCTTGATAAATTAGAAATTAATACATTTCACCAACATGAGAGAAATATCTTCATTAACCATGTTTCATAAACTGTTGAATACTTTGGTCAAAGTATTTTATGCCATGGGGCAGAAATGAATGCTTCTGATTGCAATGGTTTTTTCCAACCTCCAGTGAGAAAAAACTGAGAATTCCATTAGGTTTACATGATTCACTATCCTTGTACATCTCAGTGACTTTAAGAAAGTTTCTTAGTAACTGGCAAATTCATAATCCTATTTATTTGCCTTCCTTAGGGGAGACCCGGTACGGTTTTAGTGCAGGGGGCGGCTGTCACCTGTATCAATGTGATGGGTTGCGGGGTGCTTCGATGTGGCAACGTATGCGGGTTCATCGAATAAGCGGTGGTACCGTTGTAGTAGGTAGAGTGCAGGCTTCTCTCGATAGGAGGTTAGGGTTAAGCATTTGATGCAGATGTTCGTCCGTTAAACCACAGGCAGTGGGGTAGCCAGTGGTATCTGCTTGTCGGCGAGGCCTGTTATCATATGCGGTTGG
Source organism: Thereuonema tuberculata (assembly GCA_023159025.1). Classification (NCBI taxonomy): domain Eukaryota; kingdom Metazoa; phylum Arthropoda; class Chilopoda; order Scutigeromorpha; family Scutigeridae; genus Thereuonema; species Thereuonema tuberculata. Next base: position 4,243 of record JAFIDM010010857.1, on the reverse strand, counting down.
TGGGCTCGATCATTGTTATTCGGCTTTGTACTGGGAGGACTGCGGGGGCTCGAGAGGTGTTCGTTACCCATAGGAAAAGAGTGGTTGCTGGAAGGTTGACGGCCGGTGCCGGAAAAGTCAAGTGAGGGGGGGGGGGGGGGGGGTAGGTCGGATATCAGCTGGACTAAAGACAACCCTTAATATCGGGAGGCGGGAAACTGCTGTGTTGGGCCAGTGCAGGATAGGTGATGGGGAGGGACTGTGACGGTGGAGGTTAGGTGGTGATCGTGGTTTTTGATTGAGGCTCCTGGTAATAGCACTGGACTTGGGTGGTGCAATTGCAATGGCTGAAATTGGGGTGGCCATCGCTTGTAGGACACTCGTCAATTTGTTGTTCAACTGGGCATGGTGGTTGTTCGGGGGCTGTTCTTCGGCATGTCCCTAAGTCATGAAGGTTGTGACGGACAATGACAATGGCTGTTAAGGCGGCAGTCTGGCTTTGCAAGTGGTTGGTGGGGCTGGCAGGTAGTGATTGTTGTGAGCCGAGGGTTGCCATGGTTGGCCGGAGGTCAGAAAAAAGGGTCTGGCGTGATGCGACAGGCTCGATGTTGCTGCAAACGACGGCATTCTGAGATGAAGTCACTGACTGATGACACATGGAAGGTAGAAACACTGTATGTAATTTCATGGTTACACCATTCAGGAAGTGAATTATATCCTGGATATATTACTAGCATGACTCTTGGGGTAGCTATACAAGGGTGGAGAATATTCACTCGGCTTCTGTGGCGATGTGATGGGGTGCCACAATTGTGTTGCTGAACTTTGTGATGAAGGAGGCATAGGTGAATATGGTGGCTTCTTCATTATCGAACCAACGGCAGTGGTGTCCACCAGGGTGAAGGATAGGTACTCAAATCTGTTGTCGTCCGTCTACCCGTTGATGCGGTCTACACATTCAAAGTCCTGGAGTCAGGCAACGGGGTCAGTTGAGGCACCGGAGAAGGGTATGGGTTCTTAGTATTGTAGGGCTGGGGACATTCTTGTTACCAGTGTTTGGGCAGAGGCAATGGCTTGAATCTGATCATCTAGTTGGCAGTGACGGCCCCAGTTATCGGTGAGGTTTGACATGGTGGGTCTGTGGGTCTTCGGTACCAATGATGTGTTGTCGAAAAGGAGTGGAGTCTACAATGTATATTTCGGCAAAATATACACACATTTATTTACATTTTAAAAATAAATAAATAAATAAATAATTTTCTTATTTTATTTACTTTATCTGATATCATTCCTAGAAAATAAAACAAAACAAAATCTCTGACTCCTGTTCAAGAACCATTGATTAAATATTGATCTCCTAAAAAAACAAATTAAAAGAGTTTACTTAAAAAATTGGATTTCACGTAAATGTTCTAAAAATTTTCACATCAACACATTATCATCTCTAAAAACCTTTAATATCAGTGATATTTCGTACTCTTTAATCAAGAGCTCTTCTTCAGACAGTTATGGATAAGCTTTATAAACCTATTCTCTAATACAGACAATTCATTATAAATGATAGGATTTAAGTGATACATTACATTTTTTGTTAAAAAACAAAGGGAAGGTAATACATCATTAATACAATGGAGGTGATGTGTTCATACCAATAAGATTTTTTGACAATTGCTTTAGGAATTTTTTTAAAAAACTTTTTATAATTTTATGCAAAGTTTACAGGAATTTTTCAACATTTTTAATACTTTTTTTGATTTTGTGCAAAGTGTAGTTACTAACCTTTAGAAATTTTTCTTTATTTATACACAGGAAGGTATTGTTAACACATTATTCAATCCTGAATCTTCTTTTTCTTCATCAATTTGGAATAAAATGTTAACCATGGGATCGGAATTGTGCTTCGTTTGCAGGCAGTGGTCTGCCCAGTCTGATTTGCCTTTTTTCGTGTTTGTGAAAGCTTATACGTGTTCCAGTACCTTTTCATTAAGTGTACGGCCCCGTACTTCCAAAGTACACAGAACCACATTCCCTACATTTTAATTTATATACAACCCCCATGGTGTACATGAAATTGTGGCTAGCCTCTTTCCTGTTTTTCTTTCCTTCCTTTATCGAATTTGGCCAACTAGGGACCACGGAACTACCTCAACCTGACAACGTCAGGGCGAAACTAGTAAAAGTCAAGAAGAGGGGACGAGATTCACTTCCCGTCCAGAATAACCCTGAGATAGTAAGTCCCAGGTAGAAATGGACGAAACACAGAAGAAGAAAGAAACAGCCATGCCACCACTGGGATTCGAACCCAGGTTCCGACACAACGGCCACACGGTTTATTAAATGGTTGTTTTTGTATTGTACTATGTTGATATCATTAGTTTTACATAATTCTTTAATAGATTTGTATATTTTTGTACCAAGAGGTAATTTAATGACTTTTTTGAGGTCGGTATCTTGTTTAATTTTCTTTTTTTGTCTGTATTTGAAGAAATTATTAATGGACTTGTTAATGAATTTCTTAGGGTATTCATTTATTTCAAAATTTAGTTTCATCTTATTTATTTTACTGTACCATAATTTTTTGTTTTCTGTGTTATCAATGGTTCTTTTTAGATAATTATGGATCAGTGCTCTTTTAGTCTTGATGTTGTGTTCTGAGTGGAAATTCAATACATGATTATTTTTTAGTTGTTTTTCGTAGTGTCCATAAGTTAGTTTGTTGTTGCTGTATGTTAACATTACATTAGGTCAAGGAATGTTATTGAACCATCCTTTTCTTCTTCCATAGTGAAACTTAACTTTGGGTTAATTTTATTAACAAATTGATGAAATTTACTGAACTGTCTTTGTGTCCCATTCCACAGAATGAGGATGTCATCTGCATATCTTAAATATTTATAATGTGTCTCGTCCCATTTTAATATAAATTGTTGTTCCATCCAGTTCATGTCAAAATTACACAAGGTTCCCGATATGGGGCTACCCATGGGAAAACCTTTGATTTGTTTGTAAATTTTATCCTTGAATTTGAAAATGCAATTGCTACAAATAAATTTTAAAATATTCATTAAAGTATCTTTATCTATATTATGATTATCTAATATGCTTGTGTTATTTTCACATACTTCTTAAATAATATTCAATGTCTCCTGCACCGGTATGTTTGTGTACATAGAAACTATGTCCATGGAGAACAATCTGTATTTCTTTTTTTCTTGGTTGGTTTCTTTTATACAATTTATTAGTTCTTTAGTATTATTAACAATTACCTCTTTTTTGAATAAGGGGAGTTGCTTCAATAGTTTATGGATGAATCTACTCAAATTCTGTGTTGGTGAGCCGTAGGAATTAATGATTGGTCGTACAGGAATGGGTTTTTGGCCGAGGCTCGAAAGTGGATGTCCTACATAAATTTTAACATAAGTTCTTATATTGGATGTAGTTAATTGTTTTGTTAGCTTTGTTTTTTAACAAAAATGCAATGTATCACTTTATAAAATTCTTATTGTTGTTATAAACTTCTCTTCCATCCATTATATTGTAATTTAGTAATAATGTGGAATTAACACATCAACTCCATTGTATTAATGGTGTATTACCTTCCCTTTGTTTTTTAACAAAAAATGTAATGTATCACTTTATAAAATTCTATCATTTGTAATGAATTCTCTGTATTAGAGAATAGGTTTTTAGAGATGATAATGTGTTGATGTGAAGATTTTTAAAATTAAAAGTGTTTCTTAATGAATTTTGTTTGTAATAGATCTAAAAGATAATTCAAATATAATATCATGATGCAAATAAAAATAAACAAAATGAAATAAGGAATTTTTTTCTTCCATATTATGTTTTATCCACTAAATTGTAGATTTCACTTAAAAATTGCTTGCTTGTAAGAATAATGGGGGGGGGGATGCATTATTACAACATAACTGTTCTTTTCCAAGATGATAAGATCATTTTAATATATATACATATATTCTTTAAATAAAAAAGTCAATTACCCAATCCAGGAATTGGTAAATTTTAGGTCTTTTCTTGCCCTTGGAATCACATGAGACTTGAAAAGAAACAGTTTGTAGTAGCATCTTACTCGGAGCCTTTTTTTCTAGAAAAAAAAGTACAGGAACTCTGATAATTTTAACATACTCCTACAGTCAATTTTTAGAGAACTAAGCACAAAAAGCTATTACATTATTAGGGGCAGTCAAAGGAAAATGGGTCAGCCCACATAGAAGTTGAGTCACTCTGAATTTGGTAACACTGA
>JAFIDM010010856.1:491-11146 GCA_023159025.1 Thereuonema tuberculata | reverse complement strand
TGTATTGGATTCCCTATATCACAATTTCCAAAACAGATCAGTGAACTTTTAGTCTTGTGCGTTTTCCTCTTATATTTCATGCATACATAATTTACTTTAATATTATTTAATCGCCCGTAACACCCGTGCAGGGTTTGGACGCTCTCCTACTAGAGGAGTTATAGGCTAGATACCGCAAGGGGGTGCCAACCCCAGGGGAAGAAACGAACAACACAGAAGAAAGGAAAGTGAAACACCCATGCCACTGCCGGGATTCGAACCCAGGTACTGGCGCATTGGACGCCACGGCTGGCCGCCGCCGAGACCGCACGACCACGCCAGCACGGCATTTACTTTAAAAGTAAAAGAAAACTGTGAATCAAATATGAATGTTGGCACTTATTTAGTTGTAGGCCTAATATGAGTTCTTGACCATGATGCTTCTTTCAGAAGTTAAATCTAGCATATATACATCTTTTTAAGCCATTATATATGGTAGCATTCCTGAATGATTGAAAAATACTGAAGAATACACTTACAACAAATTTTGTTAAACTTGAAATGTGAAAACCTAATATTAATCTCCTGAACTATCAATTCTGTTAGATTTCTTAGCACCTATTAAAAAGCTATAACTATTGGTTTGTAATTCAATATTTAAATTCTCTTTTAACATTATTCTTTTTTATTACACTTTTCACTCTTATTAGTTCATTTTCATATAAAGATAAGATATGAATAATTTACATCTCTTAAAGTTAATGTTTCTCTTAAGTTACTTGTCAACTATTCCATTTTTAACTCAACAAGTAAGTTGTTTAATTTATTCTGATTTGTATTTGTGTTACTTATTTTAAATATATGTTAGTTTATTTCAATATATTTACATTGGGGTTTTCCTTTTTTTATGAAATGCTATTAGAAATATCAAAGAGAAACAGTGAAATTGAATCAACGTCATCAGCAGTAGTGCAGTTAATGAAGGATTCAGATTAAACAAAACATTTGTTCACAAGTTAGTTGTGTGTGTGTGGTCGGTTCGCACCGAAGTGCGAGCTTCGTTGCCGAAGCATCCGTGCTCCAGGGAGCGCTAGTGTTCCCAAGACGGCGAACCCCTAGCAGACTCCCTAGAATTACAAGGGAAAGATACTGGGGTGGTTTCCCGTGGCCTTCCCCAGGACGCCATTAAGGAATGACGTCAGACCGAAGAGAAAGTGAAGAAGAGGCTACAACACAGGAAAGGAAATTTTTGAAACATCCATGCTCGCTACCGGGATTTGAACCCGGGCGCTGGCACATTGATCTCACGACAGACCGACGCCTGAGACCGCTCGACCACACCAGCGCGGCCACAAGTTAGTTACTTGTTACTTAAATAATTCGCCATTTTTTTGTTGAATAAATATTCGGTCAACTCTAGAAGTGACTCAAGAAAATGTCCCAAGAAAATAATTGGGACGCATGAAAACGACTTTTTCTTTCTTTCTTTAATTTAGATGGTTTACATCTTCTTAAGTCTTATGCTACATAGTATAATGACTTGACTGCGCACATTTATTTGTTTTCTGAAAATTTCAATATCTCAGATTTCATTCCAAATTTCATTTTTCTTGTTTGTTTCAGTTATAAATAATTGATGGAATTTAATTTAATTCCGAAATATGCAAATTTCGTAACAATATGCTTCTACAGATTGCATTTTGTATCCTATAGACTCATTTGATATTACTGAAGATGCTTTATTCCTTTATTGAAATATTCGGTTGTAATCAGCTGAAATTCGTTTTGAATGATAAAGACGTTGATTTTTCAGTCTGAAGAGTCTGCCTAGCTTAATTTTATTTTTGAAAAGATTTGGATCCTGTTTTCAACATAAGTTTACAGACATTTTAATCATTATTGTAAACTTCAAAATTATGTAACCGAATACTTTTCCTAATAAGAAGTATTTTGTTTCATTTACACCTATAGAGAAGAAATGACATCAGTAGAAACCCAATCCATAGTTTGGATCGGCGAATTATGAGTTCAATAAATAAAATCCTCTTTGATGCCTTAGAAAACGAAGATGATGATCATGAAATCAGTACGTATTCTGATTTTATGAAAGGAAATAATATCGAGTCAAGAAATAGAGGAAAAGGAATTGCAAGAGGTAAGATGCTATAGATATCAAATTATTTAAAATACAGTAAATTTGGAAAATATCTGGTACTGATTCATTTTATTGCGGTAAATTTTTATTTATTTCATCTATTGTATTTAAAGGAAAGGTGCAGGTTTACCAGTATGAGGCCAATAACAGACGACTTCCCAACATGTACCTAAGAAATAACGACATGGTATGTGTTTCCTAGAAATTAAATTCAATTTAATTCAGAATATGAATATTATGAAATTAAATTGAGTTAACTACAAAAATGATATTAATTATCAAGTTGTGATAGTATATACCGTGCGTCAAGAATCATGGGATAACAATGTGACGGCTTTTAGTTGAGATAGAGTATTTACACTCGTCATTTCTAATTTCTTCATTCATGTCGAGATATTTCTCTAACGACTCTTCAGGCGATCGCTTGAAAAAAAAATGAACAATGAAATTTAAATTTTAATATAGTAGGCTTAAATTAATGAGTTATTTTCTCTTTTCTCTGGCTCTTCTCTCATTGCACCAGATACATACAAAGGGAGTGATAAGAAACTATAATTCGACTGTAGTCACCGTGGCATAATGGACAAGACGTCTGACTTCCGATCAGAAGGTTGCAGGATCGATTCCCGACGCGAACGCTTCATTGTAGTAATTTTTTCACGGGAAATTAACAATTGTGCCCGACTGACAGACAGATAAAAGATTTTAGTAATATAGATTCTGTACAAGAATACGAGTATATCATTTCAAAAATTAATTTTGGGAAAATATTAATTAAAAAAAAATAATTTTTGTACTTTGCATGTAGAAATATGAAATCTCTTTTGGAAATCTTTTTATTTCTATAAAAATATGTAAAACGTTGTTTCTATTATATTAATTGATTGCCATATTATTGTTCTCTGACCTCTTTATTATTTTGTCAGTTATAAGTGTTATAAGTTTTTCTGAATCTGAATTGCATGAATTTGAATGCTTTCGTAGGTGTTTGCAATAACAAAATGTAATTTTTTTCTACAATAGATACCAAAGTTGCCATATAGAAACAAATAGTTCAAAATTAGATCATTTACTCCTGCTTTTGTAATACCTAATTTTCGTAGAACCAAGTTTAAGAATATTTGTATATTTCATTTTCTAAGTTTTAATTTAAAAGTGCATTTTTCATCAGTTATTAGTTATATGTCCTTATTCTCAAATTTTATAATTTATTTAACAATTTGTTACTTCTGCTGTCAAAATATTACATCGGGTGCCCCCCATAGAAACTGCAGGAAATAATTCGAAGTATTAAAAAAGAAATTATTATATTAATGGGAAAACTCCAAACTTCGCTCTGATAATCAGAGCCTGGAATATGATTGGGTGAGAGCTTTGTAAATGTTTGGCTTGATATGATCTTGTTAAAGGGTGCACTTGCTTTTTCTTATAAGATTGTGTGGGTTTCACAGGCTGGTAGTACTGAAAATCAAATGGAGCATATTGCTATCAGTAGGAAAGGAGACGTTTACTTCTAGATGTCAGAAATACACGAGATGCTGACGTAAAGAGTGACCATGTTCTTGTTATGGCGCGATTTAAAATGAAGATCAAAGACTTCAAGCTCTTCAGGATCTCAAAGAATATAACCTAGAATATTTGTGGAAAGAATTTAAAGATACCTATATGAAGAGACTGCTTGCCCAAGCGATAAAGACTGGGTTTGGCACACTGCCAAAACAATGGATCAACACCAAGACAGAAAGGAAGCTCTGGAGGGACGGAAAAAATTACGCTTGGAACTTACGCTTGAATATACTTCTCCGTTTTGCGCTTGTTTAAATTAGTTTTTTTTCTATCGTATGATCGTCCTATCAGTCACGTTTAATTATTTTCTATTATTTTTGTAATCGTTTGAGTACGTAGTTATAATGAGTGCTCCCCTATTTTCACGCCGAGAAAGAGACAGGAGCGACCAGTAAATCACATGACCAGTGGCTTTCGTCTGGCTAAGAAGTAAGTGAAACAATTCTCGTATTAAACAAAGAGACAGAAAAGACTGGACGTCACAAAAAATATCTGAAAAAAAATTAAATTGTGAAGAGAAATAAAGCAAAATTTACATGAAATCAGGACAAGAAATCCAAAAATGATACTAAGTGAGAAACACAAATGCTAAATAAAGAGGTTTAATAAGAGACTGTAGAAGATGGACAGAAGAACATATCTGCAAGGATGAGAATGTAGGGAACGTGAACACTGTTTATGAGCTGACTCGTAGGCTGTCAAAATGAAAATTTATTAATGCTAAGTTGAATGGAAAATTAATAATAGGTAGTCTAGGGGGATAAAGTGCTATAATGTGGATTGGAGGAGCTGTGTTGAATTCTCGCCTGTGGGTAGAGATTCTTTTCCATGGTTATTTATTCTGCAGACTTACAGTAGCTTTCACTCAGTCCTGCGTCAAATAGGTACAGGATTTCTAAGATTAAATACAGGCTGGCATCGAGTAATCATCCGACCTCAACTTTGTCCGTTGTCACATTTCTAAAAGTGTTTGCGATTGGTTAATAACATTTCCGATCACTTTTCACAATCACAAGTACATTTCACACTGGGCAGCTTCTTATGGAATGGATAAGAAATTAAGTGAAATTAATTAAGAAATTTATGAAAGAGTTATTTGTATTTTGAATTTGATTGATATGCATAGTTTTGAATAAACTGAATATCAGCACGATAACAATTCTTAAAAAAAATAGATAAAAATAGATTAGTATAAGATTATTAATAATCATTATGGAGTAAATAAGAAGTAAAAGTTTCCAATAAATAAAATATAATTTATTAAAATAAAATAACAAACCATTGAAACATAATGCTTGAGTCACTGTTGAAATATAACCAGATTCAAATGCATCTTATAATAATAAAAAATGCATCTGTTAGAGTTAACTTCGTGAAGTGCAGAATTCAAGCTGATTCTCTGAATAAAAAAACACTTAGGGAACAGTTTATTAAAAGAACTAATAAACTAAGAACTAGATATTACCGACGCAGTTTAAGATACAGTGTAAGGAGGGACAACGAGTAAAGTGCCTTTCCTCCGTAAACGAAAAGACAGCGCAAGAGATGTCAGTACGAATATAGTTTCTGTGCTTGAAGATACAGTGGGAGAAGTATTGTGAAGCCAGGTGACTAATATTAACAGTTCAAGAAGTGTCCAGGTGCAAATAATCGTTACTTAACTTGAATGAATGTATCACTAGTCTTCTAAGGAGAGAATGGAATTAATCCAACTAGTTAGCTTGTAACTTGTTGTTTGTAATCCCTGATTCCCTATTAGATCGAAACCAGGCAGCAATGAAGAGATAAATGAAAATATACTTCGTCACTCGTAAACTACAGCATTGGGTGTAATTCACCATCAGCGATATTTTTATTGAGAAGCCAGTGACAGTAATTCAAACTTATTGACCTCTCTCCCTCCTTTAATTCCGGTACCGATATTACATGATATGATATTAAATATAAAAAATGGAGTATTTTATCTTTTACACCACTTTGTTGTGATAAATTTCGTACGGATTTGTGCGGCAATTTCTGTTTAATATTGGCCATGGTTTCTGGAGTCTTAATAGAAGGTTATCTATTCCGTTTTGCATTTGCCACAGATCCTGCAGTATTCCATTTTTTAACCTAGTTTTGTATGCTGTTCTTTTGTTGGAATTCTTGCATTACGAAACAAATCAGCAAATATTTCCCATGTTTCCTTAAAAGATCTTGAACGCATGTATGCTTCGACAATGACAATCGTTTCTTACAGAGAATAAAGCATTCTGAGATAATACAACTACAACACACAACACACTATATTCAAGCACAAACAATGTTCGACTGCCAACAGAATAGAAACAATCGATCTTAGAAGGGAAGTGTGTCAAACTCCTAAGAGCTTTTGTCTGAAATTCTTTTTACAATTAGTTTAATCCATACAGAGATCTTAATCCATACAGTCGTTCTGTTCCCAGACGTCATCGTCAAGCGTTATGTGCAGTTGTACTTGCTGGCCTTAACTAACAGTGTATGTACGCCTTCTGTTTTGTGTTGGATCTAACTCGAATGTTGCGATCAATAATGGAGGGACAGCGAAGTAAAGGTAAGGAAATGTATAATAAATGGCATTAACATTTTATTTAAATAGATGTTTGAAAAGTCAAAATAAATAAAAGAGGACAAACTGTAAGTTAATCAACTTGTTAGAAAGAAAAGGGAAGAGAACAAAGAATTGAAACCGAATGGAAAGACAACTAATTACTAAATAAAATTTCTGATTATTCGTAATTAAAATTGTAATTTTCATGATAATACTGACATAAAGATAAGTATTTCAATTCTATAAGAATGAGTCGTTCCATTAATTGATTGGACAATAGCGATAGTATCTTTTTCTCAAGAGACACTTAATGTTCTACCAGATGTCATTTCAAATTCAAATCTACTTTGATCAGAATTCCAAACGTTTTCTTCTTTTGTATTCCCTCTTCATCAAACATTTTATTTTCTTGTTATTATTTTCGTCATTTTCTTTGAAGATATTCTGTAATGTCGTTTTGAACTTATCCTGAAAGCTTTTGCAACACCGAAAACCAAGTTATTTCGCTGCAACTCCTACCCATTCTGTTAATTGTCACCCATGTACAGGTAAATTGTTTTCTCTTGCAGAATTTAACGCAGCAAACATAAAAGCTTTAATTTTCGTGATTTCAATTCCAGTACTGCCTTGCGATCTATTTACCATTCTCTATCGAACGACAATCAGTAAATGTATGTTTCCTTTGAATTTTGCAGCAGGTTGCTCGTAAGAGTGTTTTACTTCGCCACGACAATAATTGTAAACTTTTCGATTTGAACTTGAGCAAAACTGTCAGATATTGATTTCTGTGATCATGGCTTTTTCTCTGGCGATGGTCCAAATGCACTCTCTGGACCATCCTCTGGAGTATTTTCTCGCTATCAATTAATTCTTCTTCATCTTCATTTAACAAACAATCCAATGTTGTCTCTTGATGAATTTCAATTGCAGCTTCATATTTTTGCTTATCCAAATTGAATAAAAATTCTGCAAATTGTTGATCCTTCTTGCCTTTTTCTCTTCAGTATTTGAAATGTTTTTTTCACTTTTTCTCCCAATATATTTAAACTTGATATTGATCTTCGTTTTTACTATTTTATTTATTACTGTAAATAAAAGAAAATTCGCATTTTTAAAACTGTTGAAATTGATGACAAGGTGAATTCTTAAAGTATACAAAATATTATAGATGGCAGTAAAGTAACTTTAACGAAACATTACATTCATTTTTTTATTTTCAGACATTTTCATTATGCATGGTTAACACGACTAGAATTCCAACCCAGAAGGTTATACCAATGCTATTTTACAGTTGTAAAACGCTTTTTTATTAAAATTACCTTCATTTAACTTGATATTAAGATAAAACTCTAGGGAACTAAAAGTTACCATTAATGGATAACCAAACAAAAATGGTTATCGACTTTGGATTGCAGATTTCGCAGGACGCTGACATCTGAGAACCGAACGGCTTTGGGAAATATCTCTACATGGGTTAAACTAACTATAAAAAAATATTCAGACAAAAATCTTAGAGGAGTTTGACACACTTCCCTTGTTAGTCCTACAAACATTATCGATAGGCGACAGCACAGACTAGCTGAGGAGGAACGGGCTTTTCATTAATTTGCTTACTCTGTACCATTTAACCCCTTTAATATTATTTATTTATTTTTAATTGTAAAAAAAAGTATAGTTTCATTACCTTTTTACTTCAGAATCAATGTCATGAAGTAATATTCAATACTTTAACAATACTTCAATACTTTATTTTTTTAGTAGCACGCAATTGTTGTCTTTGAAATTTAAGTGCCCTCTTCTTTTAGTGGGGAGCAGAGTACCCTACGAGTAATTGTTTCAACTATTGATATAAATATAAGGTACTGATAACGTACACTTAAATAAAAAGTATTGTATTAATGGTTTTGTTACAGCAATGGCGATTATCTCAGTTACATGAAGAGTGACAATTTCATTTTGCAACAGTACGGAAGTCCTCCACATTTTCATTAGGACGTTCGCCGTCACCTTAGTAACACTTTACCCATCGTTGGATTGGATGTATGTCTAATGAAGACTCTGCACTTATTCCATAGCCTCCCAGGTCACCCGACCTCCCTTCATGTGACTTTTTCCTCTAGTGCTATGTTAAAGATAAAATTTACCTGCCCCCTTTACCACGTGATTTATCATAGCTTCGACGACAAATCGTGGCTGCAGATGCCACCATCAATATTGATATGTTTAAACGTGTATGGAAAGAGTTAGATTACAGAATTGAATCTGTCGAGTTACCAGAGGGACATATCGAATATCTTTAAGCTATGACTATGTACTTGACTATATACTCGTTTCACTGCGCGCGAGTTTGTCTCTGAGCTACGGACCTCCAAAATCCCGGGGGAAGGGGGAATTCTGAAACATATTCTCTCTCTCTCTCTCTCTCTCTCTCTCATATATATATATATAGCCGGACAGTAATCTGAAATTTAAAATTCCAATATAAAATTCAGAATACTGTTTCTATGAGAATAAACGGCCAATTTTCATTCTCACGTCATCAGCGGCATCTAGAGAGAAATTTTGAAACTAAAATTTTGAAAAACAAAAACGCAATATTAAAGAAATTTGCTCGTTTTTAACGTTTATTCTTTTATATGTTTTTAATTTTATATCTTTTTTTTGTAATTCCTTTTATATTATATACTTTTTTAAAAAAATTTTTATATATAGTTTTAATATTAAAAAATAAATAAAAAGAAAAGAAAGGAAAAATAAAAAATAAAAATATAAAAATTAAATAGATGACAGTCATCAGATCGAACTCAAAACTTCCTAAAATAAAGGATTTAATTTTGAATTGTCATAAGATAACTTAAATGATTATAAATCAACAAATCCTATTTTGAAGAATCAAAATGATTAAATAAAATTATGAATATTTTTAACTTTATATTTTTTATAAATTTGAAATTTAAATTTTTTATGAAATTATAAAATATATATATTTAAAACTTGAATTGGAAAATTATTATTTATAAATTCATTAATAAGATAATTTAAATTTTGTAAAAAATCTTCAAATTTAGAATTAATATCAAAATATCTTTTGAGCTTTTGGATAAAAATATTTTTAAATAAATTTAAACTCACATTACTAGTAAATTTATGAAATCTATTAATTTTGAATAGAAATAAAAATGTTTTATTAAATAGTTTAATATATGGAATTTGTTGATGATAATATTTTCGTAAATCTAAAAAATCAACAAAATCAATATTATTAGTTTGTTGTAATTTAATAATATTTTTATAAATTTTGTCTTCTATATAATTAATTTTAAAATTAGTATTAAAAATAATTAAATCATGTATATATCTATAAATTTTAAATTGGAAAGGGGTATTAATAACAAATTGATATTCGTAAGCCAATAGAAATAAATTAGCAAGAATGCTACTATAATTTACCCCATACCAATACCTTTGATTTGGGAATATATTTCATTATCAAATTCAATATAATTACTGTATAAATTAAATTGAAGAAAATTAAGAAATTAATTAATGGAAATATTAAATAATTTTTTTATATTAAATTCTGAAATTAAAAAATTTATTTGTAATAACAAAGAATCTAAAAGTATATTTGTAAATAAGTTTTCAAAAATCTGCAGTAATTATGTTAAAAATTTTAGTATTATTTATATAATTAATAACATCAGTATGATTATGAGAAAGCCAATAAAAATCAGGATTAATTTTATTTTTAATAATTTCATGTAATTTATTGAGAAAAATTTGTAAAATAATATTTGATTGCTTTAAAATAGAATTAGTAGTACTATAAATTATTCTAAATTTGCCAATTTTATGCATCTTTGGATTTAGAAATAAATAATTTAAATTTCTGGTAATTTTAATTTTAATTCTTTCAAAATTTGAAGATCAATTTAAAACACTTACATATAAAAAAATAGAATAAAAACAGTATATAATATAAAAGAAATTACAAAAAAAGTATATAGTATAAAAGAATATACAAAAAAAGACAAAATTAAAAACTTAAAAAGAATAAACGTTTAAAACGAGCAAATTTCTATAATATTGCGTTTTTGTTTTTCAAAATTTTAGTTTCAAAATTTCCGCTGATGATGTGAGAATAAAAATTGGCCGTTTATTCTCATAGAAACAGTATTCTGAATTTTATATTGGAATTTTAAATTTCAGATTACTGTCCGGCTATAATTGTTTAGTAATATAAGTAAATTTTTATTCTTATATTCTTTACGTTCTAAATTTCTAAATTGCAAATGATTAATTGAAATCTTTGCATTGCTAAACTCGAAGGACATCAGATATATATATATATATGGCGAATATAGAATATATTTTCGGGGGGGGGGG
>JAFIDM010010854.1:0-10200 GCA_023159025.1 Thereuonema tuberculata | reverse complement strand
CCCCCCCCCCCCCCCCCAAAATAATAAAGGTATGTCCTGCCAACGGTTTTTTTTTTTTTTGGTTGAACAGATAGGTTTCCTTGGGGTGTCGGGCCCCCCCCGAAAATATATTCTATATACGCCACTGATGTGAACATTAAATAAAAAAAAAATGTCTACAAATCTGATCCGAATTATCCGGAGGCCGGATAAACGAGGTTGTAGTTTACTCTCAAATTATTAGGAATTTCGTTAAAACTAAATAAATTTACTTTTCTCACTTTGGCAAATGAATTTTGTTGCATTTTGAAGTTTGGATAAAAAATTTTAAATGTCCTTCAACAATCCAGTATTTAAAATAAGTAAAATCCAGGACAATCAAAATGAGAGAAAGAAATGATGGAACGATTCAGTAAATTAAAATTAAAATGTTATCTTCGTTAGAATACATTGTTCCACAAAATTTGTTCCACAAAATGGTTAAAAGGCGACTAAAAAAAAAAAAAAAAAAAAATTGGTGAAAATCATTTTCCTAAATAAAATTAAATAACTTTTTCAATTCAAGAAAAGTATTCATGTTGAATGGAGAAAATTTACAAATCCGTTTTTCTACGGAATTTCCGAGAATTAAGTTGATTCCTGATTGACGTCATCGATAAGTTACTTGTGACGTCATTAGCAAAAGACAACAGCTTCCGGTGGCATCGAGGGCGGTGTGGGTGAATCAAAAGCAGTAGGAAAAATGACGTTTGGTTGATTGGAGAAAGAACGATATTTGAACGAAAGAAGGATGACGAAATGGACTTTGAAAACTTATCAAATTAACTGGAACATTCGTGGTTGAACGATTTCAGATTACTTAAGAAATTACCTGGCGTCAACAATCGATTCCTTCCCCTGCGATTAAAGGTAAGTGAAATCAAATCATTCGTGAAATTAAAAGTAAGTTCATTCGAGAGAAGAAAGTTAATTACAATAACTTGATTTACATTTATAGCGAATTTTATTATTGAGTTCACAACTGGATTTTATTTATATTTTGTCTATATTTCATTAATAGTAAACTTATTAATTTGAAAAAGTAATTTTTATTTGATTTCATAATAAATAAAGTTTTGGGAAATTAGTTAAAGCTTCACTTTTCAATTCCTGAATAGGATTTTCTAAATCATCATTTTACGTAAAAGTATTCAAATACAAGATTATAATATTTAAATACTATATATTCTATATAAAAGAAGATATTTAAAGTATGTTTGTCAATTTTACTAAAAATAATTTTGAACGATAATTTTTCAGATTCTGAAATTAGAATGGAAGAATCATCTGAAACATTTGACAACGTTGATTTGACGAATGATGATGAAGTTAAGAAGAATGGAGTCATCACTCATCAACCAACTGTTACATCAAGTGCTCCTACAATTCAGCAGAAACAATCGTAAGTGGCTCTGTTTCTTTTATTCAATGTAATTTTTGGTTTTCTATGAGTGTTGATGAATTTATCATGGATGTGGAAACGAATTAAGTGGAAGAATTGTGGGAAAAATCCCTGGGAGATTTTCACTACGAAACGGTAATCAAGGATTCTAGCAAATGATGTCATCAGATTTTATTTTCTGACAATTTTTTATTTTCTTGAACAATATAGAGATAAAAATAACATGTGACGTAACAATTTATTATCTCATGAATCTAGAAAACACAGATCATGATTTGATATTTATATATAGATTCTATAATTCAGCTTTTACATTTGCTACAGTAACATGCAAATAAGGTCGTCATAGGAAGTGGGCGCATTAAAAAGTTAGAGATAAAATTACTCATTCACAAACTATAAATCACTTTTTCTCCAACTTTCCTATACTTATGTATTACATTGTGTGAAAAAATCGAATGATTATTATTAACATGCAAAACTTTCAATTCATGTTTTTTATTTACTCTTTGTCCTGTACTCTCCATTCTCTCTCCAACTAATAAATTACCACAATAAAAAGACCCAACACCACTCCCATACTCTTAAACATATTTTCAAATTATACTGCAATGTATGATCATAATACACAAATGCATGGGATACTATTCTTCTTTCTCAAACAGAGATGTTTCTCTCAATCCTATTCATGCAACTCTAATAATGAGGTCCTTGTAGCCTCTCTCCTTTCCTAGACCAGATTGTATATTCAAGATGTTCTCGTGTCATTCAGTTCTCACATACAATCAAATTCTACCAAAAGTTTTCTCCGTCACCTTTAAATGATCTACTCCTCGACGCTCCACTTCGTAACTTTCCCATTAATCTGAATGGTTACTGTTTTAGTGCAGATATCACATTCTCAGAAGGACAACATTCAAGCCAATAAAGCCTTCCACCAAATTCAATATTTGAGATAAAATATATAAATGAAGACTAGAAAATGTATCCTATTTAAAATTGAATTCTAAAAAATAATGATTAGTAATATTAAATTAACATAAGAGATATAATTTATTGATGATATTTATTTAACAAATAAGGTCTTCAGAATGACCATACATTAAAACAAAACAGATATGAAGACTATAAATAAAATTACTGAAGTAATCTGGATCGGTGATCATACCTAATAATTCTATATGCTTCTTGTGTTTATGGATTTCTATGTTAAAAGCTTAGAATGTTTCTAAATTATTTTTATATTATAATTTACATTTCTTTAGTTTAATTGGCTGTTATAATTTCATTTAATGAGGTTAGTGAAAAGTATGGAATTAACAAAAGTTAGATTAAGAGACTGTGAACATTGAATATTAATATTTAGATTAAAACTAGCTTCTTTTTCAGAGATATGTGTATCCTTGTAATATCAATAACTTCAAGAAAATAAGCAAAAATAATAATAAAAAAAGTTATTTTATATTTAATTATTGTTTCATGTAGTTGAAACTTTAATGTAAGATAGTTAAATGTCGAAGAACATTTGTTATTGTTATCAAGAATCCTTACCACTATTTTCTTATTTCAGAGAAACTAACTGCTGTGGACCAACCAGTTCAGATGATGGCTGTTTCTGGTGTCTTTTCTGTTGTTTCCATAACACAGATGCCAGTTGTTGTAATGATTGTTGTGCAGGGTGTGACGATGGTTGCTGCTGTCCCTCTTGTACTGACTGCTGTACATGTGATGATCAATGTGTCAAAGTTTGTGGAGATTGTGTTGTTCAGTGTTGTACTGGATGCTGCAGTGGTGGTGGGGACGTAGGATCAAGTTGCAATGATTTAGGCAGCTGCAACTGTTTTTAATATTTTGTGCAGTTATAATAGAGAATAATAATTTCAGTACTTACCACTTACTATTTTTTGGGGGGTTTTTAATTATTGTTTGTCCTTCATTGGACAAATTAAAATTTCACACTTGCAAACCAATTTTCTTCTTGAAATTGACGAACTCTGCCATTTTGTGATATCTACGTACAAAGTGTTTTATACTAGCATAATTTATTTTTTACTGTAATTCATCAGAATATGCTCAACAAAAAGACATTTCTCATTCTAATAAATGGATTCATTAAAAAAAAAAAACCCTTTAAATAAACTTCAAGGAAAAAATGCAAACTTCTTGAGAAATTATTTGTCTTAAAGTAAAGAGAACTGGAAAATTTCAACATCTGAGACGTAAAGATCCTTGTTTTATATTTTAATATATTTGGATATTTATTAGATTTTTATACATCATAAACCTTATATATACAAGGGGTGGACAAAATAATATCAACACCTGTGAAACGACACAAAATCTTTATTAGTAGGTGTTGGCCACCCTTCGCCTGAATTATAGCTTGTATCCAACAGGGGATGGATAAATACAGGTCATGCACATGTTCAAGGGAATACGCTGCCATTTCTTGTGCTAAGCAGCCTCTAATTCGGAAAGTGTGGAGGGAAATGGAAACCTAGCATGCACTTTGACCTCCAAAGGTCAAGTATTTGAAGATCATACATACATAAAGTTTGTAAAGATCATAAAAAATTCATAAGGTAAAGGTTCAAGTATGTTAAGATCAGAAGACTGAGGAGACCAGATGGGATGTTCCACTTCATATTCGTGCTCATCGAGCCATGCTTGGACACAGATAAATGTGAATCAGAGCGTTGTCGTCTTGGAATAGAAGTCAAATCACCAAAGACACAGTCTGCAGCATAGGATGGAGATGATTGCCCTGAATTAATGCTGTGCTGTGACCTTTCCATGCAGGAATACAAGTAGCCCAGACCACGCCAAGATATCGTACCCCACATCATCACAGCACCCCTTCCTTCAACATTTGGAAGGATAGGAAAGGCTTCTGCGGATGTTCTCCACACAAACATGTCCAGTTGTGCTCATGACAATGGGTGTTTATCTCAGAGGTTATCTGGGACAAAAATTGTTTTGTGCTGTAGGGTCACTAATCACTTCAACACCTATCTACTCCTGTCTGAGTTTTGACTTTTGCCCATGGTTCTGTTTTGTAGACCATATTTTATGTCATAGCAGTTGACAGAGCATTTTGCACTGGTTGGCTGTCACTGAAGCTCCAGCAAGGTGCGCTCCAATGATCATGTCTCTGTTGGACACAACAGCATTTCACTAACACAGGTTTTACATGCAATCCGTATGAATGCTGCTAGGTGGCAGACGTCTATTCTAGATGGTGTGGCTCTGCTATGCAAATGAAATATGGCTCATTTTCATATGGATGTTCATATTATGTGTCCACCCCCTATTGATACTTACATAAACTTTTTAGACAAAGGATTTGAATTGCTCTTCAGAATAACAGGTTACAATAACCAAGTTGTTGCTTGTTATTGTAATTGTCATTGTTTTCAATTTTACATATTTTTTTTAAAGTATTTTGCAGCTTAAGACAACTTTTCTTTACTAAATTAATATTTCTTCTTAATATATTTTAGTTGGAGGATTTTTAAGAAAGTGAAATTATTAAACAAACACTTTATAGAGTCCTAATAGGAAGGGGACTTTAAAAATTCACTACGTATGTTTCAAGTGTGTTCTAATTTTAATTGTACATTGTGCTTTGATGGTTGGTGGTTTTATTATGAAATTATTAAACTTATTTAAAGTAAATTTTTAATGAAATGGTCAGTTTCTAAAAGATCCCAGCACAAATGATGTCTATCCTCAGATCTCTAAAATACTGTTAATGGTAACAATGATAAGAATGTATGCTTTGACATCACTGCAATAATGAACATTAAAACTCATCTTTAAATAATGTAAACCAAGGAAGTTTCTATCAATGCTCCATAGAAACCTTAAGATAGATTTTTTACTTTTAAAATAATATATGATTATTAAAAATTTTTAATGTAATATATTTCTGCTTTTTAGTAAAAATCAAATACATTTCTATATAAAAAAACAAATTTTATTTTTATACTTAAAAGCATTAATCACTGAATAACCTTTTGTACGTAAAACATTCTAAGTTGAATATACAAAAAGATTTTTTAGCATTTGTTATGGAACAGATGATTTCTATGTCATCGTCTTCAAGATGATGGATACAGAGGAGATGGAGAGCAGCAAAGACTAAGCAGGAGAGGTCCTGTGGGACATGCTTTTTAATTAGGAACTGCTCTAAAACAACAACAATGCAGAAATTCATGGAATTCTTCAACATCTCCTGACTAAGGTTCAAGGAATTGAGTCAAAATATCAAATCAGTTTCACTGAAGTGGGAAAAATCCCTCCTAAATGATTACATTATTTGTATATTCAATAGTATCTGATGTTTTACTTATAATTCATTGGTCAAAATCAAAATGAAATACATATATTAGAAAAAAAAATAATGAAGTATCAGAAGTATTTTTTAAAATTAACATTTAATTAGAAATTTTGATGCAGACATATTAGTATACAAAAAATATATTTTCTTATGACTATTAATAATAACAATCTTCTATATCTGATGGAATTTTGGATTTCTTTTTTTATGAGCTGTAAAATTAAAAACACAAAATTCTTGGTTGATATCAGTGACTGGTGACAGTAGACACAACAATTGAAGCATTTGTAGTAGTGTGCGACTACAGTAAATGTGTTTTTTCATTCTTTTTTTTAAGTTATTGTAATTAAATGCTACTTACATAAGCTTTTGGTTAAATCAATACAAAAATGTTTAAGATTCACTGCTTGTGGATGTAGGAATGGTCTCTGTACAAAGGATTTAAACTCAGGTTGTAGGAATTCTAATTTTACAATTTCTATAAAAGATACTTAATTTAACAGAAACATTATGATTAATGCAGTTCATAATAGCTTAGACATAAATAGTAATTTCTTTTATTATTTCATATTGGATTTTGATAAATTTTCAACATCTTCCCCCCCTTCTATGTTTTATGTGAGTTGGTTGTAGCAGAGGCGTAGCGTGGGTTTCAGCCGCCCGAGGTGTAGGCCAAATTTGCCACCCCCAAAACAGTGCCACCCCCGGAAAAAAGAAATTATGAATTGTAGCAGGTTAATTGAGTCAATGTGAATCGGACAACTGATGCTGCAGGTATTATTAGACAATTTTGAACACTATTCTTTATATGAAAGAATTAATTCTCGCTATATATTCGTCATGAACAATCAGAGCACAAAATAATACATGAGGAATTACCTCAAGACAAAAAGTTCCGTGCTCATTTTAATCGATCCGAATTGTAGGTGCAAAGAAATGGTTCTAATTTTTAGTTCAGATTACAAGATATTATTATTTATTGTGAAATTTTGCCACCCCCACTGCCCCCTGAACGCTACGCCCCTGGATGATAGTTCTCATTTTTTTTTTTTTTTGAAACCAGATCAAATCATAAGATTAAATTTATATATATTTTAAAGCAAATATCTGAACTTTTATCTGGAAAAATAAAATTATATAGATTAAATTTTATAAATTTTATGTTTTGAAAGTTTTAAAGTATCTGAGTAAGTAAGGTTTAAAATATCATTTGAAATTAAATTGATGTTTATAAAGAATATCTTCAAGAAAAGATGAAACAATGTTTTATTATTATTTATTTGTTGGATTTGGTCTTTAATGTTCTCTTACTGTAAACTACCTACATAGGAGGAATAATGAGATACTTCTTGCGTTAAGAAGAATACTGCATATTTATTTACTAACCAAATTAATTGAGGTATGGACTGAGATAATAAGATGTGGCAGATTTAAGAATTGACAGAATTCAACAGTTACTATAACTATAATTCACAAATTGTTTAAAAGGTTCACATGATATAGTTCTATTTAGTATTTCTCTTTTTCATTCTTATGAACTTTTTCTATTTCTCAGAATGTTTCTGTTAGTGATGAATTCTCTTGGCAAAAGATTATTTTAGGAGCTGATTTTATTTTGCTTCCTTAAAAAAAGCTTTGTTTTTTTTTTTTTCTTTAGTTTGTTTTATTTGAATATCAAGGTGTCACAAATTCATTTAGAATCTGTTCGCATTATATTGTCTTTTTTAGACGCTTATAAATAATTTACAAATTCCTAAAAAAAAAAAAAAAAAGATATATATTTTATGATTAAACTAAAATTAAAAGACAAATTCTGTAATAATTTTATGCAAAGTTGTAAATAATATTTTTTGATTAAGAAATATATAAGAAAGAAAGATATATATAAATACTTTTTGTATTCTTTATTTAGTGCCATGGATAAATGTAGTTCCTATAAACAATACTGTGTTCATATTAAACATTTATTTTTTTTAAACTTCTGATAAAAGATGATATTAATTAAGCTCTTAAGAAAAATAAAATTTCTTTTTCATTGCTAAAATGTAAGTCGATCTCACTAGAAGAATGATATTGTAGTCCATGTTTTTATTGAATTGTTTATTATTATTATTTTTTTACATCGCGTATGGTCTTCTGATTCAGGTTATCGGTTGGCTATTAAATACTCCTACAGCTGAAATCATTTTGTGCTCTTTATTCAGTGTTTGTCCGTTTTTATGGTTTAAATCCTTATCTCCTAGTGGTCAGTGCAGAAGAATTTTCAAAATGGGATGTTGATTGATTCATTAAAAAGTAGAAAGGAAAACGGGGTTAACTTTTTTTTTTTTTTTGTAAATACAAAGTAATTAAAGTTTATTTTAGATTATGTAAAGCAAAACTTTGAGTTTAAAATTTACAGTGCCACTGAAAATTGCTTTTAATCTTGTAAAATTTGATTGTGCACATTTATATTAAGTCTTAATATTGCTTTGAAATCTGAATGAAATTGCATTATATAAGATATTTTTAAACATCATGTCTAAACCTAAAATGTTCAAGACAAGATAAGATATTTTTAAAAGAAATATATTTAATACAATTGGATGTTATTTCTTGACATTAAATATTGGTTGTAGTTACAGAAATATATTAATTACTTAAAATCAACAATAAAATCACTAATCTTAATACTTTTACAGTTTCATATCTTTGTTATTTAATTATCAAAGTGATTATTAATGATAAGAAAATGTTTTCCAATGAAACTTTCTTTTTTACTCTTGTGTGACTCATAATGTATCAATAAACAGTACTTGCTTACTGTATAAAACTGGATTATTTGTGCTTGTTATTTATGCCAAATACACTGTTCACAAAATTTAGGGGATATTGAGAAACGAATATAATACACTCAAAAAAGTCGTTTGAATTTATATATTAAAAAACATCAGAGAAGCAAATGACACAAAAATGAAAGTTGTTTGAATATGCAAATGATATGCAGAATCCATTTATCGGGATTGAGCAGGATGTGACACAAGGACGGGAGTTAACTTTTGCATGTCAAACGTTAATAATGTGTCGCACATTGACTGTTCAGTAGGGTGTATGGTCACCTGAGACTGCTACAACACACTGACAGCGATGAGGCATGGAGAGAATCAAATTGTTGAGCAGTACCTGTGGGATTCGTAGCCACTCATACACCAGGGTAACTTCCAGCTAAGGAAGTATTATGGGAGGTGATTGACGACTGGCAACATGTCTTCCTAGTGCAGCCCAAGCATGTTCGATGGGATTCAGATCGGGAGAACGAGCCTCTTGCAGCATGTTGTTGACGAGATGTGTGCATTATCCATAAAAATAAAGTTGGGTCCAACTGTTCCAGTGTAGAATTGGGCTGTAGAATTTCATCCCGATGTTTTACAGTATTCACCATTCTATTTCTAACATGGAGGTCGGTACCATGCTGATGCCTGCGCACACCATGATTTCACCTCCCCAAAGGAATGTCTTTCTTGCACGAAATGTGGATTCTCCCGTTTCCACATTGTTACGTGTTGGTTCTTTTAGGCGCACGCCAATCGAATGCATTCCCAGAGCAAACCATAATCACGAGATAAAAGGATAGGTAGGGGGGGGATGAGAGGTATTGGTCAGAAAGGGAGATGCCGTGGAAAGTTAGTTAATTGACGGGAATTCACTAGTGGCCCGTGCCTTTCAGGTAAAGAATAGGGAGACGAAGACAGGAGGAAGATTTACAGGAAAGATTTTGATAAGAATAGATAAATGTCTCTACAAGTACTATATACAACCGGTCGTAGGGTCCGTTCAAACTGCCCGGGACTCGGAGGCTCGGAGAACGCCGTACGTCGGATTACGGACTGCCAGTAAGCCCACTGAACTTTTGTAGCCCGGTCGTCGAGGGGAGATCCTGTATCCTCTCTAACTTCCATGGATTCAATTGGGCGGGATGTTTCAGGAGTTGGGGCTCTATGAAGGGGCCTAGGGAAGGTCGTTCGGGGTCGTTGCTTTCCATAGATTGGTGGTGGAAGCTCAATGACTGTCGGGTATTTGCGAAGCCGTTTTGTGGACTCTTCCATAATGGCACAGCCTGCGTAGGGACGATGGACCTGCCGGCTTCAGTCAGGGGAAGTCAGTAAAATGAAAACACTGAAGGCGGACAGGGTAGCGGCTACCGGTACTGCATTTTGCGGGACTTGGGTAGTTTTCTCTACAGCTACCGCCCGCATGTTGTCGCCGGCGTCCGTTCGGGACTAATCTCGGCAGGTGTGAAAGTGGGTAGGGTTCCCGACAACCTGCCTGCTGGCTGCATGAGTTTTGGTCATCTTCCCTGTACCTCGCCTCTGCAAAAATGCTCTCTTCTCTCGGGGATTGTCGTTATATCCATGGGGGGGAGGTGGCAAAGCATTTCCTTCTCCCTATTGCTTCTGGCACA